>SJYX01004813.1:169552-185330 GCA_006410675.1 Oreotragus oreotragus | reverse complement strand
TTAGGTGCCCAATATGCTACTGGAGATCAGTGGAGAAATAACTCCAGAAAGAATGAAGGGATGGAGCCAAAGCAAAAACAATACCCAGTTGTGCATGTGACTGGTGATAGAAGCAAGATCCGATGCTGTAAAGAACAATATTGCATAGGAACCTGGAATGTCAGGTCCATGAATCAAGGCAAATTGGAAGTGGTCAAACAAGAGATGGCAAGGGTGAACGTCGACATTCTAGGAATCAGCGAACTAAAATGGACTGGAATGGGTGAATTTAACTCAGATGACCATTATATCTACTACTGCGGGCAGGAATCCCTCAGAAGAAATGGAGTAGGAATCCCTCAGAAGAAATGGAGTAGCCATCATGGTCAACAAAGAGTCCGAAATGCAGTACTTGGAATGTATATATCTTTTTAAATTAGTGTTTTTATTTTTGGGGGGATATGTACCCAGGAGTGGAATTGCTGGATCATATGGTAGTTCTATTTTTGTTTTTTTGAGAAAGCTCCATACTGTTTTCCACAGTGCCTGCACCAATTTACATTTCCAGCAACAGTGTATAAGAGTTCACTTTTCTTCACATCCTTGCCAACAGTTGTTATTTGTAGACTTTTTGACAATAGCTATTTTGATAGATGTGAGGAGATATGTTTGTGGTTTTGATTGACATTTCCTTGATGATTAGTGATATTGAGCTAAGAACTCAATAAAAGCTAGGGTTTTTTTTTTTTTCTTTTTTTTTTTTAAACAATTGTGATTAAGTCCCAGAGGGAGACAATCCAAAAGCTTAAATTAGGGAAAGTTGAAACATTTTTTCCCTTTACATCTTTATTTTCCCTGGGTGTAAGATTAAAAAATGGAATGCGAAAGTAGGAAGTCAAGAGATATCTGGCATAACAGGAAGTTTGGCCTTGGAGTACAAAATGAAGCAGGGCAAAGGCTAACAGAGTTTTGCCAAAAGAACACATGGGTCATAGCAAACCTCTTGCGACAACACAAGAGATGACTCTATACATGGACATCACCAGATGGTCAATATGGAAATCATTTTGAAATTATATTCTTTGCAGCCAAAGATGGAGAAACTCTATAAAGTCAGCAAAAATAAGACCGGGAGCTGACTGTGGCTCAAATCATGAACTCTTTATTACCAAATTCAGACTTAAATTGAAGAAAGTAGGAAAAACCATTAGACCATTCAGGTATGACCTAAATCAAATCCCTTACAATTATACAGTGGAAGTGACAAATAGATTCAAGGGATTGCTTGAAGAATTATGTACAGAGGTTTGTAACACTGTATAGGAAATAGTGATCAAAACCATCTCCAAGAAAAAGAAAGCAAAAAGGCAAAAATAATTGTCTGAGGAGGCCTTACAAATAGTTGAGAAAAGAAGAGAAGCAAAAAGCAAAGTTTGAGAAAAGGAAAGCTGTATCCATTTGAATGCAGAGTTCCAAAGAATAGCAAGGAGGGATAAGAAAGCCTTCCTCAGTGATCAGTGCAAAGAAATAGAAGAAAACAATAGAATGGGAAAGACCAGAGATTTCTTCAAGAGAATTAGAGATACCAAGGGAACATTTCATGCAAAGATGGGCTCAATAAAGGATAGAAATGGTTTGGGCCTAACAGAAGCAGAAGATATTAAGAAGAGGTGGCAAGAATACACAGAAGAACTGTACAAAAAAGATCTTCATGACCCAGATAACCACAAGGGTGTGATCACTCACCTAAAGCCAGACATCCTGGAGTGGGAAGTCAAGTGGGCTTTAGGAAGCATCACTATGAACAAAGCTAGTGGAAGTGATGGAATTCAAGTTGAATTATTTCAAATCTTAAAAGATTATGCTGTGAAAGTGCTGCACTCGATATGCCAGCAAATTTGGAAAACTCAGCAGTAGCCACAGGACTGGAAAAGATTCGTTTTCATTCTAATCCCAAAGAAAGTCTATACCAAAGAATATTCAAACTACCGACCAATTGTTCTCATTTCACATGTTAGCAAAGTAATGCTCAAAATTCTTCAAGCCAGGCTTCAACAGTATGTGAATCGTGAACTTCCAGATGTTCAAGCTGGGTTTAGAAAAGATAGAGGAAACAGAGATTAAATTGCCAACATCTGTTGAATCATCAAAAAAGCAAGATAATTCTAGAAAAATATCTACTTCTGCTTTATTGATTACGCTAAAGCCTTTGTGTGGATCACAACAAACTGTGGAAAATTCTTAAAGAGATGGGAATACCAAACTACCTTACCTGCCTCCTGAGAAATCTGTATGCAGGTCAAGAAGCAACAGTTAGAACTGGACATGGAGCAACAGACTGGTTCCAAATAGGAAAAGGAGTACGTCAAGGGTGTATATTGTCACCCTGCTTATTTAACTTATGTGCAGAGTCTGGGCTGCATATAAAATATGCTGGGCTGGATGAAGCACAAGATGGAATCAAGAATGAGGCAGAAATATCAATAACCTCACATATGCAGGTGAAATATAGCAGAAAGCGAAGAGGAACTAAAGAGCTTCTTGATGAAAGTGAAAGAGGAGAGTGTAAAAGTTGTCTTCAAACTCAACATTTATATAATTAAGATCATAGCACCCAGTCCCATCACTTCATGATAAATAGATTCGGAAACAGTGAAAGATTTTATTTTGGAGGGCCCCAAAATCACTGCAGATGGTGACTGACTGCAGTCATGAAATCAATATCCTTGTTACTTGAAAGAAAAGCTATAATCAACCTAGACAGCATATTAAAAATCAGAGACAAAGGTCTTTATCTTGCTGACAAAGGTCCATCTAGTCAAAGCCATGGTTTTTCCAGTGGTCATGTATGGATGTGAGAGTTGGACCATAAAGAAAGCTGAAGAGGATGTTTTGAACTGTGGTGTTGGAAGAGATTCTTGAGAGTCCCTTTGACAGCAAGGAGATCCAACCAGTCCATCCTAAAAGAAATCAGTCCTGAATATTCTTGGAAGGACTGAAGCTGAAACTCCAATACTTTGGCCACCTGATGCAACATAAAGAAAGCTGAAGAGGATGTTTTGAACTGTGGTGTTGGAAGAGATTCTTGAGAGTCCCTTTGACAGCAAGGAGATCCAACCAGTCCATCCTAAAAGAAATCAGTCCTGAATATTCTTGGAAGGACTGAAGCTGAAACTCCAATACTTTGGCCACCTGATGCAAAGAACTTACTCATTAGAAAAAGACCCTGAATGCTGGGAAAGATTGAAGGCAGAAGGAGAAGTGGATGACAAAGGATAAGATGGTTGGATGGCATCACAGACTTGATGGACATGAGTTTGAGCAAGCTCCTGGAGTTGGTGATTGACAGGGAAGTTTGGCTTGCTGCCGTCCATAGGGTCTCAAAGAGTTGGTCACGACTGAGTGACTGAACTGAAGATTAAAAAATCCTTTGCTGAAAAAATGTCTCCAAATGCTACTGATGTTAGCTGCATATTGGCTAGTTAAATCCAGTTGCTCAGGATAGGTGGGATATCTTTTGATAAATGAGACCACATTACAGCTGAAGTATAAGAACATGAACTTTCCAAATCATAGAACATACCAAAATTTCGGTGTAGGGCTGTGTCTATGTGCATACAATTAAAAACCTACATTCATCTAAGTTACCATTTTATGAAATTTTAAAACTCTTCAAGCAGTTGTTTTTCTGCCATATTATTAATTTAAGAGAAGGACAAATTAAACATTTAAATGCAAAAATCACTATTGTTGATAACTTGCCTCTAATATCATATGATATAGTTGTAACTATTACTCTGGAGCATAATTATATGAATGGTGTTGAATACAGCTGCTTTTAAGATTTAACAGTCACTGTTGGCTATTAGTCACCTTATAGTTTGGGCTTCTCTTGTGGCTCAGATGCTAAAAAATCCTGCTGCAATGCAGGAGACCTGGGTTCAATCCCTGGGTTAGGAAGATCCCCTGAAGAAGGGAAAGATGACTCACTCCAGTATTCTGGCCTGGAGAATTTCATGGACTGTATAGTCCATGGGGTCGCAAAGAGCTGGACACGACTCAGTGACTTTCACTTTCACTTTGTATTTTGGATAACATATCACATCAACAAATATTTATTGCATTTTATAAGCAAAGGAGCATGTAAACTCACAGAGAAACTTAAAGCCATGCTTTAAAAACTTGTCTTAAATAAATGGCTTTTTATTTTAACCCAGTCCTCATAATTACCCAAGAGTGAAAGAAGTTCTCTCTGATGGGACATGAACTGAAATGTGATGGAGAAAGTAATTGAGTTCTTGAGCCTGTGAACACAGCCATGGCCCTCTCCTCTCTCCTGCTTCTCTGGATACCATTGATTCCTGTCCTGGAAGATACATCAGCTTCTTGGAGGTACCACCTGTTCACTCTTAATGACTCCGTGTGGATTGCTGGTGGTTTGAGACAGACATTAACAGCAAGATTTTGCTCAATCCATCTAGGCTGTTCAATAAATGTCAGCTAATGATCAGAAGACTTTATTAAAGAGTTCCTAGCTTTCAAACTTGACTTCACTGTAAATCTTTTTATATAAAAATATTTGCATAAGAACTATTCAAAAATAAAACAGATTAAAATGATTTATAGTGAAAAATTAGAAAATTAATGATTAGTACAATCACTATATTATACACCTGTACCATATAGTATTATACATCAACTGTACTTCAATAGAAAATAAATTGAAGAAACAGAGTAAAAAAATAGAAAATATTATAAACATAAAAAGGTAAAAAAGACCCAGAATCACAAATTGATTTATAAATCCTATTAATATCATGGTATATATCTTATTATAAGGCCTTTAAGAAAACATAGCTTTGTAACTAGGAAACTATTGTAATGAAACTATTGTTTTAAATGAAAAGTGCTGAAATGGAACACTCTGGATTAACAGGTCTCCATTTCTAGCTTTTCTGTTCTCTAGTACCCTTTTCTTCACACCACTTTGTTCATGTTGTTTTCCTTACTGCACTGACTCCCAATTAAACATTTTAAGTTTAAATCTGGCTTGCTATCACGGCATAATAGGAATAGTAACAGTTACCGTTTATTATTAGCCACCTGTGTACTAAGCACCATGTTGGGTTTTGTAACATTCCACCCTCACAGCTGTATGAGGCATGTACCCTCATCTCACAGATTAAAAAAATATGAAATGCAAGGAACTGATGATCTTATCCAAAATCGCATGTTAAGTGGCAGACTGGGAAAATCAAATTCCCACCTGACATTGAAGGCCTTCTTCCATCCAGACCATACCTTTCTTGCATGTTTCTTAATAGAAATAGTAACTACAGGTCTATTTACTGTTCCTTAAACTCTGTCAGCATTCTGGGTACTACTGTTCCACTCCATGGGAGCCAGTTAAGTCCCATCTTGATTTGTTCATCCATTCAATTCATTTGACCTTTATTGCCAGGCCCTGTTCTGGGTGCCACTGTGGATTATTTCCCAACTTTTGTTGACTGCTTCCTGAGTGTTAGGTCTTTTTCGTATATGTTGTCTCACCAGCTAAATTCTAACAAACTAGCAGTAGGAGACTTTAGGGAACGTTTGAAAAGGATATGACATCTTTGTTATTATAATGGCAGTATATAATGATGGTAATGTATGTTATGATGAGGTGCACTGGCATTAATGCCCAGTGGCCTGGGATTTTAAATATTGAACGGTGTTATGGGATATGTATGAGATAGTCCTGCACAGTTGAGCATTGTCTCACCCAAATGACAATAGTGTCCTCCTCCAGAAACACTGCTGCAAGTGGATCTAAGGGTAAAGATCTTTCTTTTAATAAGCTCTCTGTATCTTTATCAAGCCTGATAGCCTACTCATTGAAAGCATTGCTTTTCTGTAATGATGTTCTCTTGATTAACCAGAAATTTAAGTGAGATTTTCAGAGAGATTCATTCATGGAGACATGGAATATGATGATTTCTAAGGCTGATTTAGATGAAAAAGATTATGTTTGCTGAAGCAAATAGAAAGCTTCTCCCCACCCATATGTGGAAGCTTGAGTCTATAGGGATACTGAAACTCCTTCCTTGACTCATGAAACCCTCCCCTCAAATATTTCTATGTACCTCCTAAAGAAGATGATAGTACTTAACATCTTAACATAACAACAGTTCAGTTGTTACTGAGGTTATGTTTACTTGTTTTCTAGTAAACATGAGCCAAGGGCACCCCCTTTCAATATCCATTGATTTTGAGCAGACTAACAAAATATTTTGATAAATGATATCTAAGAGAAACAGTATCCTCATGTGTAGTGGACAGGTGTCATTTTTGTTTGGTTACCCAATATCTAAACTTCCTTCCCCGGGGAAGGCAATGGCACCCCACCCCAGTACTCTTGCCTGGAAATCAAATGGATGGAGTAGCCTGGTGGGCTGCAGTCCATGGGGTCGCTAACAGTCGGACAGACTGAGAGACTTCACTTTCACTTTTCTCTTTCATGCATTAGAGAAGGAAATGGCAACCCACTCCAGTGTTCTTGCCTGGAGAATCCCAGGGATGGGGGAGCCTGGTGGGCTGCCGTCTATGGGGTCACACAGAGTCGGACACCACTGAAGTGACTTAGCAGCAGCAGCAGCAAACTTCCTTCCCATTCCTGAGGAATCCTTGATCAGGTATGTTCTCGGTGGGAGGCAGGATTTCCATCTCACTACTTCTTAGCTGCCAGGACATGAGCACAGATTTGGCCTGAACAATCAGGTACTTTGACCTGGACCTTGATTCTCGAGTGGGTGACTCAAAGATGAAAGGTCAGCTGGAGTTTATTCCTGGCAGTAGAAGCGCAGCCTAGTGGTGGCGGCAGTGTTCTGCAGGAGGGCTGGTTGTAGTCTAGGGGGCTGTTCTTGTTTGGAGATCGTGTCTATCCTGCTTCTTGATCCTCGAGAGCTTCCTGGGATCTTACTCCGTTCAGGTTGCTATAACCAAATATCATAGACTGGGTCGCTTATAAACAATAGAAAGCTTTCTCACAGTTCTGGAAAATGAAAGTCTGAGATCAGGGAGCCAGCAAGTTTGGGTGTGGGCCTGGTTCTGGGTCACAGACTTCTTGTATCCTCACATGGTAGAAGGGGCTAGGGTCCTCTGTGGGTATTTTTTTTGTAGAAGCATTAATTCAATTCAGGAGGACCCCCACCATTATGACCTAATCTCCCTCAAAGACACTGCCACCTAATACCATCATCACATTGGGCATTAGGACTTCAAGATATGAATTTCTGGAGGTGGGGACACAACCATTCAAGTCATAATACTGGATTACTGTGGTAGAGATTATCAGATCTTCAATACCCTTTCTCTCTTTTAAGAAAAAGACATCCTACATCCTAAATATTGGTTACAGATTTTTCAAGCTTCTCTTGCAGCTAGATATGACCAGGTGACTAATTGTGGCCAGTTAGCAGTAGGTAGGAGTGATGTGTACAACTTTCAGGTCAAATCTTTAAAAGGAAGCTATTTACCCTTTATTCCCCCATTTCTATTTATTCCTTCTATTTGGCTGGAGCCTGGGTGTGGTCCTGGTGATGACACCTGATAGATGAAGATGATGTCTTAGAGAATGGAAAACCAAGTGGAAGAAGATTGGGTAGAACAGCCTACAGTCTGGTACCCTGCTCCCCACACAGGAAAGAAACAAATTTTCTGTGTTGGTTAAGTCACTGTTAAAGAAGTGAGATCCATATCCTAATTAGTAGAGAGACTATCCATTTTCTGGGCTTTCCTGGTGGCTCAGATGATAGAGAATCCACCTGAAATGCAGGAAACACAGGAGATGTGGGTCTGATCCCTGGGTCAGGAAGATCCTCTTGGAGAAGGAAATGGCAACCCACTATAGTATTCTTGCCTGGAGAATCTCATGGACAGAGGAGCCTGGAGGGCTAGAGTGCATGAGGTCGCAAAGAGTCAAACATGACTGAGCAACTTCACTTCACTTGGTTTCTAAGCCTAGTCCTCCAACCTCCTGTTATTTCATAGGCCCTCAATACTTTCTAACAAATTCCCTTTTGTTAAGAGCTGTCAAATCTATTTCTGTTTTTTGCTACTGTTGATAGGAGCATTTTAGATAGATACACCTGAAAATGTGGAATTGACTGATCCTGAGGAGTTGAGCAGAGAGCATTGAGGTCTTATTATCCAAGCCCGGAAAATTATCTGTTCTTACTCTTAGTACTGGAACAGCTGGTTGACCTAAGACCTGCCCTATAATTTGGTTCTTAGATCTTTTGCCTACAAAGGCAGAGCATTAAGAAACTTGGTAGAGAAAATGGAGAATGTCGGCAGATTTTGATTCCTTGTAAGCTTTAGTTTAAGGTCTTACTGAAAGGAGTTTGCTTAGCCTGAAGTTGAAAAGAGAGAGAGAAAAACCCCATAACTTTGCAGGGAGGCCTTTGATGCAGTAGTCTGTAATCCAAAATGGTTTAATCAGAGTTCAAAAGTCTCTTTCCCAGGCTAAAGTTAGTGCAAGCAAACACAAGGAAGTACAAACTCAGTTGCAGATGAGGTCAGAGCTGAGAGACGCAGGCTCCTCAGACTCCTCCCAGGCACCTCCTGCTGTGTGCTCCCTGCTGGAGAGCAGAAGCAGTCATTGCCCTTAGGAGGATGAAGCTGGGAGGGGCGCTTGGAGAGAAGTCTCTTTGTGGAGGCTTCCTTGCACAATGTGCTTGGAATTGGCCCAGGGTGAAGGCCCCTAAATTAAAGGCAGGTCATTAGATGAAAAAAATTCTTAGTCTTGGACTTAAAAGTCTAGGACATCACAAGATATATGCCTTAGTTACTAGTCTCATTGATTAGTTCAGGGATAAGCACAGGACTCACGCCACTGAGAGTTAAGGAGGTATTTCTAGAATCTTCTGGAAAGAGAGCTTTCCTGAGGTTCCTTGGGTGGTGCCAGAGACCTGCCCATTGTCCTGAGCTTGAATAAGGAAGCATGGAACCCTGGGAGCTCCCTATGACTATAAGAGAGCCGGGCCTAGAATAAACTTGACCCTGTGGGAGGCAGAGAAGAGAGATGGAAGGAAATTTCTTTTTCTTATATGGTTGAGTGGTACATCAAGTCTAACCTAAAGTCTCTTTATCTTTGAACTTTTTAGTTAAGTGAGCTAATAAGTCTACTTTGCTATTTAATCTAGGGTAGATGGAATTTTCTTTCAATTGCAACAGAAAGTAAGTGATATATCTTTTTCTCAGTCATCTGATTTAGTGGCTTGGCCTTTTAACTTTTGAGACTCTGCAGGGTCTATACCAATATTATTGAAACTGGTTTATGACAAGTCTTGCCAAAAAGAGATTCTTGTAAGTGCTGAGTACCTAACACTAAGTCCAACCTTCTCTCAAGAATTCAGTACCATCTTAGTACCATCTTAGTTAAAATCTGTGTGGTCCTTGCAGACATCTCTAAAACCCTAGGCGCCTCTCTTCCACCTTTCTGGTTATGATTAGCCCAGTCAATTCTGTCAATAGCATTCCAGTTTTACAAGATACCTGGGTCAGAGCACATCCCAAAGATTTGCTTTCAAACTTGCTACCTGCAAGAGAAGATGGCAAGAACTTTTGTCATCATTTCTTCCAGCCTTTAGTGAAGTCACCATAACAATCACCATGTTTAATATTTCTCTTCCTTTGCCTTGGGTAAGATTTGGAGCTAATAGTTTGTTCTTGTGTGAATAGTACCAAAACTAGTATGCACCTTTCTTGGAAGACAAAGGTTACATTATTGTACCAAATGGGTTATTTGTTCTTACAAAATTGCTGTGAAAAATCTTGTTTCAAAAATGGAGACAGATTACCTGTTCATTTAATAATTCTCAAATGGGGTATTTGAGTGATGACTGAATTTCATCACAGCCAGTCATTTCTGTCCAAAAAGATTACAGGGGCATTGGGTCATTTCCTCTTTTAAGCAGTCACCTGAGGGCCAAACCACTATATTTACTTGCCAGAGTGAGAGGTCCAAATCTGTGTTCACAGGAAAAAAAGAATCCACCTCATAAACAGGGTTCAGAAAAGAGAAGTAACACCTGAATGTTGCATGGTATGTCTTTATGTTTGTTTGTTTGTTTTGAGTAGAGAATTAAGGGTAGAATAACTGATGACTCTTTCTAGGTCTTTTGATCAGTTTTGAGGTTTTCTCCTCACTGCATATTTTTTAAAGAACCTAAAATTAAGTCTAACCGAAAGAAGGAAACTTTAAGAAGCCCCACCAGGGACTTTGGTAGCTCAGTAGTAAAGAACCTATCTGTCAGTGCAGGAGATGTTAAAAGATGGGGGTTTGATCCTTGGTTTGGGAAGATATTCTGGAGGAACACATGGGAACCCATTCCAATATTCTTGCCTGAAGAATCTCATGGGTAGAAGGAGCCTGGCAGACTACGGTCCAAAGGGTCTCAAAGAGTTGGATATGACTTGATTGACTTAGCATGCATGTACACCAAATTGTGGCAAGTGCCTGGTACACTAGTGAATATCCTCTGGCAGTGGAGGTGATGCTCTTTCCTAATCTTAAGAAGTAAACGATGCACCATGGATGCTCTTTATTTTCTTTCAGGGCTCCACAAAGTTAGTGTTTATTCAGTGATTTCAAAATGACTTGATGAGAATACTCTTTGGAGGAAGTCATTGGGCATGCAGAAAGGAAATGCATTTTGCTTTAACGCCCCTTCTTCTGCTCAGAAATGATGATCTGTGCCCTAGGCTATCAAACATCAGTGCACAGAATTATTCACAAAGGGTTTTTGGTTCAAGTGGTAAATCCAGGCATTTGCAAAATGTTGACCCAAGTGAGTCAGCATGGAAAGCTTGATCTTTCAGTTTGATGAAAATGTAATTTTATGGATGTCAAGTTGAAGTTCAAAAGTGACATATCATGTCAAGCAGATAAATAGTTTTGCCAAAAGCAATGCCATAATTCATAAGCACTTGTCTGGCCAGTGGTAACTATCTGGCTGATTAAGCGAAATGCTTGGTACTAAATGCAATCTCTATCTCATATTATACATTTAGTCTTTTCTGAATAATAAAAATTGTCCTATTTAAGAACTGAAATTAGTGCTAGAAGTCAACATCTAACACAAAACACATTTGTTTCTTTCATGCTTCTTTTGCTGCCACAAGGATTAATTTTAGAATAATACCAAACAATAAATTGTGAGAATCTGATAGTTCTTTCCTTCTTGACTCCCCAGAGACAGACTGAATAAAAATGCTGGGGGTAAAAAATGTAAATAAATAAAAAAATTTGTTATTGTTTTTGAAATGTGTTTAGTGCTGAGGAGGAAAGACCTTTACATTCTGACCCAGGTCAGCTTTCCATCAGATCTTCCATAGTCCCTGACTTCCTGCTCTCAGACTCTGGAAATCCATGCTCTTTTCTACCATTTTTCAGTTGAAAACAAGTCGTGTCTCTTTGCAACCCTGTGGACTTAAGTACGCCAGGCTTCCTTGTCTTTCTTTATCTCCCAGAGCTTGCTCAAACACATGTTCATTGAGTCAGTGATGCCATCCAACCATCTCGTCCTCTGCCACCCCCTTCTCCTGCCCTCAGTCTTTCTCAGCATCAGGGTCTTTTTCAGTTGTTGCTGTTCAGTTGCTCAGTTGTGTCTGACTCTTTGCGACCCCATGGACTGCAGCATGCCAGGCTTCTCTGTCCTTCACCATCTCTTGGAGCTTGCTTAAACTCATGTCCATTGAGTCGGTGATGCCATCCAATCATCTCATCCTCTGTCGCCCCCATTTCCTCCTGCCTTCAGTGGAGTCCTGCAAACTTTGAATGATGTTATTTCTGGTATGGCTTTCTTACCCCACTCTTTTCATGGAAACTTCTGTTCCTCTCTCAACATTCCATTTAGTTTCTGCATTTTGAAAACATCTCTCACTTGTCAGGTAGAACTATTTTTCTTTTATAAACTGACTACACTGTTACCACTTCCACTGTATTAATTTTTTAGATGGAAATGTAGTTTAGTTACAGTATTATATTAGTTTCAGGCCTACAGCATTCAGTATTTTTACCATTTATACTCCATTTAAAGTTATTACAAGATAATGGCTAGAATTCCCTGTACTGTACAATATATCCTTGTTGCTTATCTATTTTATACATAGTAGTTTATATCTCTTAATCCTGTATCACTAATGCACCCCCGTCACATCTCTTCTCACTGTAGTTTGTTCCTATGCTTGTTTGTTCTCTGTGAGTCTTCTTGTGTTTTGCCTTATACATTCACTTGTATTATTTTTTAGATTTTACATATAAGTGATATAATACAGTATTTGTCTTTCTCTCTGACTTATTTCACTAAGCACAATATGCTCTAACCCCATCGATTTTACTGCTAAATGTCATTCTTTTTTGTGGTTGAGTAATATTTTTTGGTATATTATTTGGTATATTTTGTACCACATCTTCTCTATCCACTCATCTGTTGATGGACACTTAGATTTCTTCCGTATCTTGGCTATTGTAGATTGTGTTGCTCTGAACATTAAGGTGCATTTATCTTTCTGAATTAGTGTTTCATTTTTCCAGAAGTATGCCCAGAAGTGGTCTGTCTCTTCTGCTGTGTTCTCTGAAGACAGGTTTCAGGTACTTTATTTTTGTAGTGAGTGAACAATTGTGGCTTAAAGAGAGTGATGAACAGAAAGAAGGTCATTCTAGGAAAGCAAGTTTCTGAGAAGCTACCTCCCTCTGGACTCTGTTCAAAATTTGACTTGCTCAAAAATCTTCCCCAGGATAACAGCCTGCCTGCTCCCCAATTCAGTAGCAATCATTCCTTTATTTGTCATTCTTTCAGCTGTTAGAGACATTCTTTGTATCCATGATCTTGCTCCTGTACCTATACTGCTTTGCCTTCCATGTACATGTGCATGAAATCCTTCAGTTGTGTCGGACTCTTTGTGACGCTATGGACCATAGCCTGCCAGGCTCCTCTATTCATGGGATTCTCCAGGCAAGAATACTGGAGTGGGTCGCCATGCCCTTCTCCAGGGGATATTCTCGACCCAGGGATTGAACCTGTGTCTCTTAAGTCTCCTGCATTGGCAGGCAGGTTCTTTCCCACTAGTGCCACATGGAAAGCCCACTTTGTGTTTTAACCTCATTTAATAATTTTACGTATTTAGGCAAATTCTTTGACCTCCTTAATAAAATTNATTCTCGACCCAGGGATTGAACCTGTGTCTCTTAAGTCTCCTGCATTGGCAGGCAGGTTCTTTCCCACTAGTGCCACATGGAAAGCCCACTTTGTGTTTTAACCTCATTTAATAATTTTACGTATTTAGGCAAATTCTTTGACCTCCTTAATAAAATTTTGCCTTCTTAAATGGAAGTCACTATTTTGTACATGTATAGATACATATTTTTACTTGTTTATTTGTTTATTTTTGGCTGTGCTGGGTCTTCCTTGGGTGCACGCTTTTCTCCAGTTGCGCTGAGCAGAGGCTGCTCTAGTTGCGGTGCGTGGCCTTTCCATTGCAGTGGCTTTTCTTACTGGGGCCCTCTGGCTCTCTGCTTACAGGCTTCAGTAGTTGTGGTTCATGGGCTTCGTTGCCTCATGGCATGTAGAATCTTCCCAGACTAGAGACAAACCTGTGTCCCTTGCATTGGGAAGTGGATTCTTAACCACTGGACCACCAGGGAAGTCCCGGTTTTGTATACAGTTTATCTGACTCTTCTTTCTCATGTTATATGTGTTCAGTGCCCTGCTGATAGGTGGAACTGAGTACACACTTATTGAAGAAATGAAGTTAATGAGATTTTCTGGTATATTGAAATCCCAGTTTTGATCTTCTCTCATCTCATTATTCAACAAGAAATCAAAATGGTAGTCAGTACACCATTAATTTTAAAAAGTTGATTTATATTCAAAAAGTTGGTGTGGTCATTATCTTGAATTTATAAGGAGAGCTGCTCTTTGAATTTCTGTGAAAAGTAAAGGTCAAACTATAAATAATTAAATGTATTGATATTGGCTATTCCTGTCAGTCATGAAACAGAGTGGAAATGTATATATTTTCTGTTGAAAGAGATTTGGATCACAAAGCACTCTTTTTGGACATCTTTGATGAATTGGTAGCAGGAACATATTTTGAAAAAAAAAAAAAGATTTGCTGATCTTTTCTTTAAGGATTTCATTTGGCATTTCATTTCTTGATGTGAAACAGGTGAGTTTCTTAATTCCTCAAAGATGTGACCTTTGAAGGTGGGTAGCAGCTGGTGTGAAAAGAAGATGATGTAATGCCATCATCAGGAAAAGTCTTTGTTTCTTTGAATTTAGGCCATTTGATATTAATACATTTCTCTGGCACACTGAAAATGCATATCTTATGCTTAATATCTTCAGCTTTGGTACAAATCTGAGGCCTTCTTATGAAGACAGTAGAGATGCTTCTGGAGCACCAAACCCATGCTGTAGGGGAGGCTACCCAGTGACAACATGCATTTTGTACTTGCCATGTCAGGAATGTTAACTCAGTACTAAGAGCAGAGAAAGTCTTACCTCCTTGGCTATATTCATCTCTTGCATAATTCTTGTTCTCTGACCTTGTTTTCAACACTTGGAAGCTCATTGGGGAAAAAAAAACTTTTTCGGTAATAGTTCAAATAGATTGTGTGGAAGCATTTCTACATCAAGAGAATGTTTCTTTTATACTATCTTTACTGATGAACTCTGTCACCGGTGCCACAGATCTTCGCTGGACCACAAACCTCTTGGCTGGGCTATTTTAGTGAGGGCTCTGATGAAACTTCTACAATTCTGGAACAGATCCAGCTTCTCACCAGTTTCACTGTCCCTCAAAAGAATATTATTTAATGTATTATTATTTAATATATTTTATGGTGAATGTACAGTGGAAGTGAGAAATAGATTTAAGGGCCTAGATCTGATAGACAGAGTTCCTGATGAACTATGGAATGAGGTTCGTGACATTGTACAGGAGACAGGGATCAAGACCATCCCCATGGAAAAGAAATGCAAAAAAGCAAAATGGCTGTCTGGAGAAGCCTTACAAATAGCACTGAAAAGAAGAGAGGTGAAAAGCAAAGGAGAAAAGAAAAGATATAAGCATCTGAATGCAGAGTTTCAAAGAATAGCAAGAAGAGATAAGAAAGCCTTCTTCTGCAATCAATGCAAAGAGATAGAGGAAAACAACAGAATGGAAAAGACTAGAGATCTCTTCAAGAGAATTGGAGATACCAAGGGAACATTTCATGCAAAGATGGGCTCGATAAAGGATAGAAATGGTATGGACCTAACAGAAGCAGAAGATATTAAGAAGAGGTGGCAAGAATACACAGAAGAACTGTACAGAAAAGATCTTCACGACCCAGATAATCATGAGGATGTGATCACTCATCTAGAGCCAGACATCTTGGAATGTGAAGTCAAGTGGGCCTTAGAAAGCATCACTAAGAACAAAGCTAGTGGAGGTGATGGAATTCCCGTTGAGCTGTTTCAAATCCTGGAAGATGATGCTGTGAAAGTGCTGCACTCAATATGCCAGCAAATTTGGAAAACTCAGCAGTGGCCACAGGACTGGAAAAGGTCAGTTTTCATTCCAATTCCAAAGAAAGGCAATGCCAAAGAATGCTCAAACTACCGCACAATTGCACTCATCTCACACGCTAGTAAAGTAATGCTCAAAATTCTCCAAGCCAGGCTTCAGCAATATGTGAACCGTGAACTCCCTGATGTTCAAGCTGGTTTTAGAACAGGCAGAGGAACCAGAGATCAAATTGCCAACATCC
>SJYX01004813.1:128885-158294 GCA_006410675.1 Oreotragus oreotragus | reverse complement strand
AACTGGTATTCCTTTATGTCTGTGTTTTACCATGATTTTTTTGGGCAAAAAGTATCCTGACTCCTGTCCTTGAATTTCCTCTTCCATCCCTCCCAACACATTTTCCATCCATTGTCTATATGCCCCTTGCCTGGAGTCTCCCATGATCGTCCACTGCTTACAGATAAAAGACGAAACTTCTAACTGTGATGCGGTGGTCATCACGTTGTGCCCTCCCCAACCCCAGCATCCTTTTGTTCTTCTAGTATCAGTAGCACCTTTATGATTCTGTCTTTATCATAAAGGTGGAGTCTGAGGCAGAAGCAGAAAAAGTTGTACAGATCTTATCTTTATTTTAAATTTTGATATTTTGTTCATCACAGATTTCTTTGCCTGTTCAATTTTAAAATGTTGCATTACAATGTTATTTATCTTGATTACAGAGTTTTGGGGTAACCCCTTAAATTTTGTGCCTGAGGTGGTGAGTGCTTCCCTCATTCTACTCTAGTCTGGGCCTTGGATGGATTCTGGAAATTTCCACGTGGAGTCTGACAATCAAGCCAACCCAGCAGAAGGCTGGGAAGAATCTATGGACGTTTTTTGAACCTCGACTCCAGCTGTGTCTGAAGCCTACACTTGGATCTTTCTTGTTGTTGTTTTTGCTTAAACTAGTTGGAATTGGGTCCTTTTTCACCTATGGTAGGAAAGTTCTTGAATGATAAAGGGGCATATGAGGCTCCTGATGACATGGCCTTCCTTTGATTTCTCCAGCCTCACTGCTCAGTGTTTATGGGAGCATCCTGTGCTCCTGTTGCCCTGCACCATGTGCTGGGCTCTGAGTTTGTCCTACCTTTTTGTGCTGTGTATGGAGGAGTCTCCTCTTCTCTGAACATTTTCTTCCCCATCTGGTCTATCTGGTGAAAACCTACTCGTTCTTTATTACAATGTCTAAATGCCACCACAGGTGTGCCTGAGTGAAATCTATGGTTATTTTCTTTGTTCTAGAGCTTTTTTTTTTCCTTAAAATTTCAAATATATACTCATCCTGTTACAGTGCTGTTAACTTCCTTACTCAGCCTTTGCAGAGTTAGAAATTTTCATCTGCAAATAATATCCTATAAAATATAATGCAACTTAATTAAAAACTTGGAGCACTCCGATGGTAAGTAGTGCCAAATTCTGGATGTCTCTGCAGAGAGGCCCTCAGTGCCTTCTCTCTCTCTCTTAATATGCACTAGTGCAATAATGGAAATTTTCTTCTTATAAAATAAACATGGTATTTAATAACATAGATGGTAAATGCTCAGTTTTCTTTATCTTATCCAGTCTTAAAAGCCTTACAATTATGGAAAGAAAATGAACAAAGGAATTGGTTTAGCAGATCTTAGACTTTAAGATTTAAGCACCCTCTTCTATGCTACTTTTTTTTTTTTTTTGGTGCATGAATTCACAAACACAGATTATAAGCTCCTTGGGGCTTCCCTGGTGGCTCAATGGAAAAGAATCCGCCTGCAATTCGGGAACCACAGTAAACGTAGGTTCGATCCCTGGGTTGAGAAGATACCCTGGAGGAGGGCATGGAAACCCATTCCAGTATTCTTGCTTGGAGAATCCCATGGACAGAGGAGCCTGGCGGGCTGCAGTCTGTGGAGCTGCAGAGAGTCGGACATGACTGAAGTGACTTAGCACGCACACACAAGCTCCTTGGGACAGCATTTTTCCCTTCAGGTTTTTATTTTACACTGCATGCTCTATAGCTTCCAAACCTATGCTACTTTAGCTGGTGTTTGGGGGGGAAGAGTCACCTCTTCACAAAGTTGGAACCCAAAGTACCATCTTAAGCACAATGAGTTCATCTTCTTTCTCATGGTTCTACATTATGCACTTAGATTTAAGTTATAGGGAAAAAAGTAATGAAAACATAAAAGACAAAAACAAACCTGACACTTGAAGGTCTTTCCAGTGTCTTCAGAGACTAAAGTTTGAGCACCAAAGTTTCTTCAAATGACGTGCATGCTCAGTCAAGGCCCTCGGTTCCCAGGGGTGGCCCCTCAGAGGTCCTGGGCTGCCCAGTTAAGACTCTCTTGACCCTTGCCTAGAGCCTCTGACCCATCACTGCAGGTAATGAATATGAGGGAAGGCAGATCCATCCAGATCTAATGACAATACAGGGGTAGGGGATTCAGTTCATTTCGGTTCAGTCACTCAGTCGTGTCTGACTCTTTGTGACCCCATGGACTGTAGCATGCCAGGCTTCCCTGTCCATCACCAACTTGTGAAGCTTGCTCAAACTCATGTCCATCGAGTTGGTGATGCCATCCAACCATCTCATCCTCTGTCATCCCCTTCTCCTCCTGCCTTCAGTCTTTCCTAGCATCAGGATCTTTTCCACATGAATAGTATAAAAAAAAAAAAAAAAGAGGGGATTAAGAGGTACAGACTGTTTCATATAAGATAAGCTACAGGAATATATTGTGCAACACAAGGAATACCTTATAATTACTATAAATGGAATATAACCTTTAAAAATTGTGAATGATTGTATTGTATATCTATAACATATAATATTGTATATCACGTATACTTCAATAAAGAAAAAAAATTTAAATGATGTTGGAACTGGCTTCTGAAGGGTGAGGTGGGGAGAAGCAACAGCATTTACCCTAGGGAATATTTTAGAGTAGGCCCTTTCCCGTATTAATCTTTATGTTTGCATTTATGAGTCCCCTTTGCCCCATCCTTGCATGCTGTCTCTTGCACATGTAAAGCTCCCCACTTTCCTCAGAGATCCCCACACCCTCTCTCTTCTGGAGCAATATCCATTAGTGCTAGAGCCCTAGGGACATCTTGCCCACCCAGTAACAGCTCCGTTTAGGATGATAGAAACTCTTGGTTTGTGGTCTCCTTTAGGTTAAGAATGCGGATCGATGTTGAGTTTTATAAAGTTGTGGATCAATGTTGAATTTTAAAAAATACATTTTTTGCACTTTTAAACTCCATGGTCATGTGGCATTTGTCTTTTAACTCATTAATGTTGTAAATTATACTCACTGATATTCTAATATTAAATCATCCTTGTATATTGAAAAAACTCTAAGAAGGGTATAAATTATAATATATTATAGGGATATATATTGAAAATACTGCTCTGTTGTCTTGTATCTAATGTTATCCATTTTTTGAGTTCCATTTTGTGTTAATTGTGCTTTCTTTCTCTAAGAGTTAAGATTTTTCTCTTCGTTTTTGGCAGTCTTAAGTTTCAGAGAGACTAAGGTTTTTCTGACTTCTCCCCATTGGAGAAATAACATAACCTTGTGACACTTCAACCTGAGGTCTTTCTTTTTTTTTTTTTTAATGTCATGAAATAGATCATCATTATTTTTTTCAGATATTTTAAATTGCCTTAAAATTTTTATTTGTGAAATTTCAAATATATACAAAAACAATAAAAAATAAATAAATCTGTATTTTTATATTTTTCTTTGTCTAGGATTCCTGTTATCTGGATATTAGCCCTTCTCCTGCTAGCCTCCCCCCTTGTTAGCCTCTATTTTATATTATCTATTTCTTTGTTGTTTCTTTCTTCTGTTTGGAAGGTTACCATAATCTATTCTTTCTAATCTCTGGTTTGTCCCCTGGATGTTTCCATTCTGCCATTTATTTCTTCCACTTACATTCTTTGTATATATTACATTTCACATTTCTTCTTGGTTTCGTCTTTTCTCCCACCCATGAAACAGCTGGCCAGGGCAGAGTTTCATCCTTGGCCCCTCCTTCCCAAGAAGGAGCAACGCTGAGATGATCTCCTTTGCATGCTTACTCACTGGCCCTGGGGCTTGGATGTGGAGAGGCAGCCGTCCAGGGATGGTGAGTCCTCACTCACCTTCTTCAGCTCTTCACACAAGCACAGGCTTCCTATCCTGCCCTGGTTTCTCTCTGGAGAACGGCTGGACCGGGTGCGGGGCAGGCATTGTTCGTCCGGGGGCAGTCAGGAAATGGCACCCGACTCCAGTATTCTTGCTTGGGAAATGCCATGGACAGAGGAGCCTAGCAGGCTACAGTCTGTGGGGTCACAAAAGAACCGAGCGTGGCTTAGTGACTAAACAACAGCAGTAACAAGTGCTGAAGATCATCGGGTAAGCGCGGCCCAGGCTCCCACAGTTCCGTTCCTGTGCCATCCTCTCTCACTGAGCAGGCTACCTTCCCCTGCCGAAGCCAGCCTTCCACGTCAGCGCTCATCGAGGCGGCACTCCACCCCATCCGCACCCTTTGGCTCTCAGGCTCTTCTCACTTTCTCTCAGGAGACGCTGCTTTTGGAGGCTGGAGCCAGCAGATGTGCTGGTTTAGCACTTTGGTCCATTAGCTGTTCCTTTGCTTTGCCTCAATATCTGACTCTGAATAGACTTCCCCAGAGGTTGGGAAAGGCCGCCGGCCAGTTTTTTAAAGCTCTTTCTATGTTAAGAGATGAAGAAATAGCAAAATAAGACTCAGAAAATTGGGCTTCATTAACAAATATTTACTTTTGATAAATTAATACTTTCAATATAACTCTGACACTGAATAGACCTTACACTTAATTTGGTGTTGTTTTTCAGTTGCTAAGTCTTGTCTGACTCTTTGCTACCCCATGGACTGCAGCACTCCAGGCTTCCCTGTCCTCACTATCTCCCCAAGTTTATTCAAACTCATGTCCATTGAGTTGGTAATGCCATCCAACCATCTCATCTTCTGTTGCCCCCTTTCTTCCTGCCCTCAATGTTTCCCAGCATCAAGATCTTTTCCAGTGAGTGGGCTCTTCACATGAGGTGGCCAAAGTATTGGAGCGTCAGCTTCAGCATCAGTCCATCCAATGAATATTCAGAGTTGATTTCCTTTAGGATTGACTGGTTTGATCTCCTTGCAGTGCAAGGGATTCTCAGAGTCTTCTCCAGCACAACAGTTTGAAAGCATCAGGTCTTCAGTGCTCATCCTTCTTTATGGTCCAGCTCTCACATCTGTACATGACTACTGGAAAAACCATCACTTTGACTATATGGACCTTTGTCAGCAAAGTGATGTCTCTGCTTTTTAATACACTGTCCAGGTTTGTCGCAGCTCTCTTTTCAAGAAGCAAGCATAACTTTCATCACCAGTCAGTCCAGTGAGGACTCTCCAGCTTTTCACTCTCCTCTTTAATTTAGAGAGTGCATAACAAATGTAAATTTGGGCCCTTTGGTAGATGTGAAATAGTTCTGTCTTCATCTATGTTTGCCCAGGCCTCAGTCTGGTTAGAGTCTGGTTTGGGGCCACGAAATTAGGGCATTTGTCTCTCCCTTTTTTCTGAATCTTGGTTGGTAGTATTTTTTTTTTAAACTTAGGCCACTTTTAAAATTTATTACAGCTCTTTTATCTGGGGGAGTCTGATGATTTTCCTGGGGGGACACAAGAAGGCAGTTTGAAATTGGGTCTGCATTTCTACTGTCAAAGCTCTTCAGTTCCCGGCAAACAATAGCTCCAGACTGAGACTATTCACTGAACTGTCTCTTCCTGTAGTGACTTCTTTTTACCTTGTGCTCAGCAATCAGGAAATTATTTCTTCATGGCTTGTGGATCAGAGACCTGGTCTAGTGTCAGTCCAGTCTGACAGGTCACTGCCTTTCCTAGGCTAAAGAGGCCTCATGCTAATAAATACCTGACCTGGCCTGGCTCAAAGACTTCTCTGGATTTCTGATGGATACTGAAACTAGGCTGGGGTGAAATGTATATGCCCAAAGAGGCAAAGTTTATAAAAAGCTAGTAAGGTAAAAAACGGCAATTATGAGCCTTGTTTTGCCTATGCATTGCCACTTTGTAATTTCTGAAACCTGTGCTCTTACATACATAGTAAGAAAACTGAGGCCCAGAGAGGTCATGACAAAGAAGGAAAACCCATGTGTTAGAACCCAGATCTTAAGTTGGATTTTTTTCCAATCACATTTTTCTGTGAGCAAGAAAAGATCACTCAAAAGAATTATGTTGGAAGGCCCATTTGATTTTCCCAAATAGATGAAAAAAAGTACAAACTATTCTATACTCCTAAAACTGCTGACTACTAAAATTGCATCTTGTTTATTTGCTGATAAGGAAAATTTACTCAGGAAAATTTCAGGGAGAAAAGATTTTTCCTTAGCTCTTAACATTTCTAAACATGCCAAGCATGAAAATTTAATGAGCAGACAACTTTTATATAATTTGCTTTAAATTTCTGCATTTAAACAAATATTTTATACCTGACTTGCATATACATGTCTTTATTCACAAATTTATAGTTTAATCTTAAAGAAACCTCTTCCCCTATATATCTATGGTCTCAGAACTTTACCTTTCCTTCTTCTCCTTTACTAAAGTCCTTATTCTGTTGACATATTTAATGTAATCTGATAGAACAATCTTAAGTTTCATTTGGACAATTCCACAGGTCTTTGGGCTATTTATCTTGGCCTCAGTTCAGTTCAGATCAGTTCAGTCACTCAGTCGTGTCCACCTCTTTGCGATCCCATGAATTGCAGCACGCCAGGCCTCCCTGTCCATCACCATCTCCTGGAGTTCACTCAGACTCACGTCCATCGAGTTGGTGATGCCATCCAGCCATCTCATCTTCTGGTTGTCCCCTTCTCCTCCTGCCCCCAATCCCTCCCAGCATCAGAGTCTTTTCCAATGAGTCAACTCTTTGCATGAGGTAGCCAAAGTACTGGAGTTTCAGCTTTAGCATTATTCCTTCCAAAGAACACCCAGGGCTGATCTCCTTTAGAATGGACTGGTTGGATCTCCTTGCAGTCCAAGGAACTCTCATGAGTCTTCTCCAACACCACAGTTCTTGGCCTAATGGGTCTCTAATGGGTCAAGTATCTATCAGACGGTGAGAATGTTTGTGTGTGTGAAAAATATGTTAGCATTGATGATGAGTTATAGACAGGGTTTTTTAGGCAGGGCCTTGGAGCAGGATTTATCAGTTTTGGAACTATTGACATTTTTAGCCAGATAATTTTTTGTTCGGGAAAGTGAGGGGGGCTGCTGTGTGCTGTAGGATGTTTAGCAGAATCTCTGGCCTGTACTCAGTGGATTAGTGGATGATAGTAGCTGTCCCTCCACCCTCCAGTTGTGACAAAGGCACCCAGCAAATATACTTGCAGGTGTGTGTGTGTATGCACAGAAAATCACCCCTGATGGAGAATCACTGCCTTCACGTATTTTCTTGTTGTATCAAAACAAAACTGGCACTGGCTGCAGTACTACTTTATTGAGGGCATCCCATGGAAAAGGTGCTGTATTAATAAGATCTCTCTCTCTCTTTGTCTGTCTCTCTATGTACATATATACACACATATATGTATACATGCTTGTGTGTGCATGTATGTGTAATCTCAGTGGTTCCCAAAGTGTAGTTTCCTGTTCAGAAAGATCAGCAAATTGTAGGCCTCATCTCCTGAGTCAGAAGCTAGGAGTGGAGAATTAAGAGTCTAGTACTCTGAGTTTTAACAATTCCTCTAGGTGATTCTGATGTTTGATTCAGTTTGAAAGTTTGGGAACCCTTGAGATATATTATGTGCGTGTGTGTGTGTGTGTGTTCTTGTTCCTGTTTAATCTGAGTAGTATTTAGTGTATCTTATATATGTTGGAACTGAGTTTCAGGGAGATTATGTAATTTGTCCCAGATTACCAGGTAGATAACCAACTTGTCCAAGATGATATTGCTAATATCAGAGTTTATATGTAGGGGTGTTTGAGTAGTTCAATAAATGGCATTCTTCTGATCTGTTTAAGTTTTGGTTAAATTAAGAATAAAACAAAGGAATCAAGTGGAGTATCACCTCAGTTACCAGTAAAGTTCTGTTTACAATATATGACACTTGGTGTGAGGGCCACAAAGCTTGATAAATGAATACACAAACCGGAGAGAGTGGCTCTTGCAGTCATGGCAGCCTTGGGTCTGAGGAGACCTCCGTGTTTGAAGGATGAGTAGCAGAAAACACAGACTCCTTCAGATATCCCCATTCCCCAAGGAGATGAGACAGAGCTGAGCATGCACACTTCGTTAAATCTCCTCAAATTACCAATCAGAGCCATCACTCCAGTGCCCTGGGGGCAGAGTGGGTCCAAGATTCCTCCCCTTGAACACCCTTCCTGTGGATGGAATAATTAAGAACAAGGGAGTAATGTCCCCTGGCAGTCACCCTGGTCTAGTATACACTCAACACTGGGAAGAAACTGACTCAGTTTCTATTCTCTTCCTATGTTAAATATTTGTCTTTCTTTTTTTGCCAGCTGACTTTTTGTGTCAAATATTGTTTAGATTCATAGCAGTAGCTTCAGATTTATAGCAACTAATTGAGGTGTGTGTGTGTATGGTTGTGGTGGGAGTGTGATATTGTCAAAAACACACTGGAAGCATCCTAGGATCTCTGTTTCACCTCTGACTCTGTGCTTTTCTTGTAAGTTACTTAAATTTCCCCCCCCTTTTTTCTGGTTCTTTTCATTTATTAATTTTTATCAGAGTATAGTTGCTTTACAACATTGTGCTACTTTTTTTTTAAAGTCTAGAAATAAAGGGGCAATAGTTATGAGACATCATGCAAAATGCCAGGCTGGATGAAGCACAGGCTGGAATCAAGATTGCCGGGAGAAATAACAATAACCTGCGATACACAGATGACACCACCCTTATGGCAGAAAGCGAAGAGGAACTAAAGAGCCTCTTGAAAGTGAAAGAGGAGAGTGAAAAAGCTGGCTTAAAACTCAACACTCAAAAAACTAAGATCATGGCATCTGATCCTGTCACTTCAGGGCAAATAGATGGGGAAACATTGGAAACAGTGACACTTTATTTTTTGGGGCTCCAAAATCATTAGAGATGGTGATTGCAGCCAGGAAATTAAAAGATGATTGCTCCTTGGAAGAAAAACTATGACCAACCTAGACAGCAAATTAAAAAGCAGAGACATTATATGCCAACAAAGGTCCATCTAGTCAAAGCTATGGTTTTCCAGTAGTCATGTACAGATGTGAGAGTTGGACTATAAAGAAAGCTGAGCACCGAAGAATTGATGCTTTTGAACTGTGGTGTTGGAGAAGACCCTTGAGACTCTCTTGAACTGCAAGGAGTTCAAATCAGTTAAATATTTGTTAATATCAGTTAATATCAGTTAATATCAGTTAAAGAAATCAGTCCTGAATATTCATTGGAAGGACTGATGCTGAAGCTGAAGCTCCAATACTTGGGCCACCTGATGTGAAGAACTGACTCACTGGGAAATACCCTGATGCTGGGAAAGACTGAAGGCAGGAGGAGAAGGGGACAACTGAGGATGGGATGGTTGGATGGCATCTCCAACTTGATGAACATGAGTTTGAGCAAGTTCTGGGAGTTGATGATGGACAAGGAAGCCTGGCATGGGGTTGCAAAGAGTAGGACACGACTGAGTGACTGAACTGAACTGACTAATGATACAGCACAGTCTCTTATGAAAATAGAGTTAGACAAATACGAATATTAACATAGCTACCTGTCATACTGTACACTTCTCCATTTCTAAATGGTCAGTATGCGGAGAACAATTGTATTAGTAAATGTGTGGTCAGAACTCTAATGATGTGCTTCCTTGTTGATGTATTGTTGTTTTCCCACAGTTTAAGACAATTCAAGAGAACAAAGCAAACCCATTGCAAGAGAGACCCTGGGGATACAAAGACATACGTGAGCTCAGAGTCCATCCAGGAGACCCCAGGCAGATGTGTCTCAGTATGTTTATAGATGTTTGAAGATGACAGATAAATGTGTGATGTGGGTGGGCCTCCCAGGGGTGTGTGGGGTGCTGGTCATGGGGCTGTGTCTTTTGGTCTAAAAGCCCAGAGACTCACTCTTAAAGATGATGAAAGCAATCACAAACTTTGCCACACTGAATTTACCAATAACCTTATGTGGGAAGAATTAACTATACACATTTTCATCAGTGTGTAAAACTCAGCTGGTAAAGAATCCTCCTTAAATGTAGGAGACCTCAGTTCAATTCCTGGTTCGGGAAGACCCACTGGAAACTTATTCCAGTGTTCTTGGGCTTCCCAGGTGGCTCAGCTGGTAAAGAATCCACCTGCAATGTGGGAGACCTGGGTTTGATCCCTGGGTTGGGAAGATCCTCTGGAGAAGGGAAAGGCTACCCACTCCAGTATTCTGGCCTGGAGAATTCCATGGACAGGGGAGCCAGGTAGGCTATAGTCCATAGAGTCGCAAAGAGTTGGACATGACTGAGCGACTTTCACTTTCACTAAGTGACTTAACATCTTGTAATTTTTTTTGAAGTAGGCCCTACCACCTATCTCTCTCATGAGTACTGAGAGGTCACAGGCACTGGTGGCTGATCTGTACTAAATAAAGTGTGCTTGGGGCTGACTTAAGCACTTAAGCACCACAATATCAAATTAGCAATTGAGAGTTAGAAAGAACTTCATAGGAACCAGAATGAGCTGTCTGCTTAGGGCTATATGAGCAGGTGATTTTCCCCTATTCCTCAGCAAATCAGTGAGTAGGTCATAATGAAAGGGATTTTGTCAGTCTCAGGAAAAATCCTTTAATAAAATCTCTCGGGAGCCTCCCTACCTCTAGGGGCAGCCTTGACTTGGCCCTGAGTGTGCTGAGTATACTCTGAGTATGCTGGTCAGGGTACCCTGCTCTAGGCCACTGTCTGATTTGCTTTTTCCATTGTTCTGAATGTTTTCTGTTGCTTCTCTTTCTCTCTGTTTGGGAATTTAGGTATTCCACAGCTTTAACATGATAATGAATTTGACTTTGAGTTCCCCTCAGATTGCTTAATTTGAGGACATTTCTTCAGCCATTATGCCTGGTAACTCCTTCCAGTAAAAGTTCATTTTTTAGTCCAACTGTCAAAGGGAGATCTTATTTCTCTCATTTCCAAGCTCATGGGAGACGGTTTTCTGTAGTCCTCTAGTATCAATAAGAGATTAATGAACAAAATGAAAATATAATTGTATAACTCAATTAAGAAAGCCTATATACTGTGATAATAATGTCCTATAAATATTAATTCTGGTTTGACAAATCCTATGTGAATGAAGGTGCCCACAAGAAAAAAATCCAAATGTTGGATGAGTTTTTATCAGCTTTGATCATTTAGCCAATATGCTGTGGTATATTCCTATTGGTGTTTACCTCTGGTGTTTGTTGTGATCAGTGAGTGACCACATCATACTGATGCTAAAATATTTTGAATATCGTCCCTGGCTTCTACCAGGTTCTGGGCACGGTTTTAGGTGTTTTTTCATGTTAGTCAATTGAATCTTAAAGTATTGAATTCTATTTTCTCCACAGTCCTGATGGCTAAAGCTCTGGCACTTTTGGAAGTTTATCATCTACTGAAAATCTAAAGTAGTTTGAAGATCAAAATTCAAGAATAGAGGTGATCATGCATGGTGTGTGTGTTTATAGGAGTACAAAATACATGACGGATTTAAAGGAAGCATACAGCTTGAAGGCACCTCCAGAGAGCTTCATGTCATCTTTCTGCTATAGAAAGAAAAAGTTTGATATATTTTATATTACATGCTGACCAATTTGTGATATTGGTCACAATATTTGGTCTCTGCCTGCAGTTCCTCACACAGAGCCCCTGAAACCTTTTCCTGACTGATGGGAGCAATAGGTGGATCCTGCACAGAGCTCATAAATCACTTGGAAATTTCTGGGTGATAGGAATGTCTTTTGCTCTAATGAGGTGACTCTTGGTGGGCTCCAGGATGGCTTCAGGATGGGGCTGGTCACCTAAGACCACACCATGACTAGAAGCTTGGAACTCCAGTACACTTCTCATTCTCTGGGGAGAGTGAAAGGGCTGGAGATTGAGTTAATAACTGACTGTGGCTATGTGATAAAGCCTCTCTAAAAATCGCTAAACTATAGGGTTCAGAGAGCTTCCTGGGATGCTGAAAGTACCCATATTTTGGGAAAGTGGTGCATCCCAACTCCATGGGGACAGAATTTCCTACATTCAGCACCCTTCCAGATCTGGCCCTGTGGTACCTCTGGCTGTTTGTATATTTTGTAATCTCGTTTGTTATAAATAAGTAAACGTAAGTAGCGTATTTCTCTGAGTTCTGTGAGCAGTTCTAGCAAATTATTGAACCTGAGAAGGTGTTGTGGGTACCCCTGATTTGTAGCCAAGTCAGACAGAAGTGTGGGTAACCTGGGAACCCAGTACTGGAGACTGGCATCTGAAGGGAGGGCAGTCTTATGGGACTGAGCCATTCATCTGTGGGGTCTGTGGTAAATCTACGTAGTTAGTGTCAGAATTTAATTACGTTTTAGGACTCTCAGTTGGTTCCTGCAGCGAACTGGAGAATTGCTTAGTGTGGAACACTCACCTACACATTCGTGCCTGGTGTTGTGAGTAGAGAAACAGTTTTCCCTGCAAAATGCTAGAGCAGTTGATATGCCACTTAGAGACCTTCATTAAGTAGCATCTCTTCACATACAGACCCATCTCTCTTGCTGAACTCTTTTTGTTTAAAGTGCATTCAGAGAAGGAAATGGCAACCCACTCCAATATTCTTGCCTGGAGAATTCCAGGGACAAAGGAGCCTGGTGGGCGGCCATCTATGGGGTTGCACAGAGTCGGACATGACTGAAATGAC
The DNA here is from genome assembly GCA_006410675.1 of Oreotragus oreotragus. NCBI lineage: Eukaryota > Metazoa > Chordata > Mammalia > Artiodactyla > Bovidae > Oreotragus > Oreotragus oreotragus. The sequence continues at coordinate 145,655 of SJYX01004813.1, read as the reverse complement.
TTAGCAGCAGCAGTAGCAGAATATACAGTGGAATCTACATTTGGGGTCCTAAGCTCTGGGAACAAGATTGACATTTGCTTGCACAAGAATCTTCCCCATCAATTTGCAATGCAAAAGCTGTCAGCTAACTTAAATACAGTATTCAAAACAAGAAATCAGCTTTTTGGGTATGGTGAGGATGGGTTGTACCGCGTGGTGAAATTTGCTTGACAGCCTCTGTATTTTCTCTGGAGACAAAACAACCTTTTTACCAGCAAGACTGTTTCAGTGGGGATGGTAATAGTCATAGTTATATTTCAAATTACAGTTGATGTAGGTATTTTTCTCCAGCAGAACTTAAGGTATACAATTATTGATTTAAATTGTCCTCCTTCTCATATTATTTGGATTAAATGATTAGCCTTTCAAAACATGGGAGACAGATACAGTCTAGGAAGCCTTAATGGGAAATCACAAAATAAAGGGAACAATGCCATTTGAACTGTGTGTGAGCTAGTCAATCATAGATACCTCTTCTTCAACATAATGCACTGAATTGAAGAGGGTAGTGACGGGTAATGATTTAAAATATTCTTATCGATATTTTATTTTGTAATAATTTATAAAGATAATATATAATCAGTATAAAATTAAAACCCTGAAAGGCAGTTTAAGTAAAATAAAAATGATCCTTGTTTTACCTTTATTCCTTTACTTGTAAGGGTTACCACTGTTAATAGTTTGATATAAATCATTCCAGCTCATTCTGCATGAACTTGTAAATTGCATGCACATTTACCAGTATGTGTATATTTATGTTTGCATATTTTATTTGTATAAAAATGAAATCACTGGGGACTTCTGTGGTGGTCCAGTAGTTAAGACTGTGAGCTTCCCGTGCAAGGGGACACGATCCTTGGTTAGGGAACTAAGATCCCACACACAGTGTGGCATGGCCAAAAAAATATTAAAAAAAACCTAAAAATTAAATTACTCTATATATTTGCATATCCTCATTATATTAAATGTGGAAAGAAAAACAAAAAAAGATGTAGGATAGTTTTCAAGATGTTGGACACCAGACAGTAAAGGCCTGGGGTCCCTGAGAGATAGGAATAAAATGAGGTGAATTCTATGATTGGACCAGCTTATTGCCTTTCACATCCATTCAGGTTTCTAGCCCATCTCTGCACTAAAGATATACATATAAATGCTGAATATACTAGAAGGATGTGTAGGAGGAAAATTTTGTCACATCAAATGGAGAAGGCCTTTCTTAGGGGGGTGTGTGTGTGTATGTGTATGCGCTAATCACTGTCGTGTCTGACTCTTTTGCAGCCCCATGGCCTATATAGCTTGGCAGGCTTCTCTGCCCATAGAATTTTCCAGGCAAGAATACTGGAGTGAGTAGCTATTCCCTTCTCCAGGGGATCTTCCTAACCCAGCGATTGAACCTGGGTCTCCTGCATTGCAGGCAGATTCTTTACCATCTGAGTAATCAGGGAAGCCCAGGATGTCGTGGAAAGCAGAAATATTAGAAGGTAATTGAAAATTTCTATAGAATAAACTATTTCACAAACAAATGTAAAGAACAAAATTCTGGAGCCTGTGGCTCACCTCTTAAACTTCAGGGCTCAGATATGGACCCTCTTCCCCTCTTAGTTCCATGAATTTATATAGTATATATGTGCTGATGACTCCCAAATCTCTATCTCTAGTCCAACTTAAACATAAAATATCTACTTGGCAGCCATCTTGGGCACTTGGGTATCTTATAGGCATTTAAGACTTCAAATGTCCAAAATGCTTGATTCTTAATTAGTTGCCCCATCCCCTAAACTTTCCTTCTCTATCTTCATTTGAGTAAATGTTGCATCATCTACCTAGCTGCTCAACTAAAATATCTAATGGTAATTTTTGATTCCTCTTTCTCTTCCTTCCCTGTGGTCAGTCTATTAGCAATCCTATTGATTCTACCTTCAAGATATATCCCAAATTCAATACCACTTTTTCTGTCTCCACTGTGCAAACGGCATCACCATTTACTTGGATTATGGTAATAATATATAATTTTTCTCCTGCCTCCTATTTTCTTGCTCTATTATCTGTTCTACACAAAGCAGCCAGAGTAATGGGCTCAGTAGTAATTCGAGTCACTCTACTTGCTTAAAAACCTTTAGTGACTTCCAGTGGACATGTTAAGATATCTTTTGTCCATCCTGTTTCTTTATTACAAAAGTTCATGTCATGTTTTGTCTGGGGTTATTTATTATTCTCTTTGTCTCTGCTTTTTAATACTTTTTTAGTCCTTGGCAGTCATTTTACTGGGATGTAGGAGAGAGGGGAGTATATAAGAGCTCGTTTTCAATTAATTGTGTTTACCTAATCCCTTAATGTTTTGCTTATTGTCCACTCCTCCCCCTGCCGTAAATACCTCGAGGGTAGGGACTTTGTCTTGCTTACTATTCTGATCAGATCTCTCCCTGTGCCTGGCATAAAGTGTGGGCTTAAAAAATATTTGTTGAAAAAATGGATAAAGAAATTTCACAGATATGGTTACCTCATGGCTAATTTAAAAAGCATGTTGTGCGTGCTCAGTTGTGTCTGACTCTTTGCTACTCCATGGACTGTAGCCCGCCAGGCTCCTCTGTCCATGGATTTTTCCAGGCAAGAATACTGGAGTCGATTGCCATTTCCTCCTCCAGGGGATCTTCCTGACCCAGGGATCTAACCAGCGTAGCCGACAGTTCCTGCATTGCGGGCAGAGTCTTTGTCCACTGAGGCACTGGGGAAGCCCTGTTGAGATAAAATTCACATAACACAAAATTCGCCCATCTAAAGTGCACAGTGGGGCTTCTCGGGTGGCTCCGTGGTAAAGAATCTGCCAGTGCAGGAGGCATGAGTTCAACCCCTGGGTCAGGAAGACCCCATATACCTCAGAGCAACTAAGCTGGTGTGCCTCAGCTACTGAAGCCCCCGTGCTCTAGAGCTTGTGCTCTGCAGCAGAAAAGCCAACAGTGAGAAACCTTTGCACTACAACTGTGGAGTAGCCCCTGCTTGCCAGAATGAGAGAAAAGCCTGTGCAGCAGTGAAGACTCGACCAACCAAAAATCAGTTCAGTGCAGTTCAGTTCAGTCACTCAGTCGTGTCTGACTCTTTGTGACCCCATGGATTGCAGCACGCCAGGCTTCCCTGTCCATCACCAACTCCCGGAGTTCACTCAAACTCCTGTCCATTGAGTCAGTGATGCCATCCAGCCATCTCATCCTCTGTCGTCCCCTTCTCCTCCTGCCCCTAATCCCTCCCAGCACCAGGGTCTTTTCCAATGAGTCAACTCTTCGCATGAGGTGGCCAAAGTACTGGAGTTTCAGCTTTAGCATCATTCCTTCCAAAGAACACCAAGGACTGATCTTTAGAATGGACTGGTTGGATCTCCTCGCAGTCCAAGGGGCTCAAGGGTCTTCTCCAACACCACAGTTCAAAAGTATCAGCTTTCTTCACAGTCCAACTCTCACATCCATACACGACTACTGGAAAAACCATAGCCTTGACTAGATGGACCTTTGTTGGCAAAATAATGTCTCTGCTTTTCAATATGCCATATAGGTTGGTCATAACTTTTCTTCCAAGGAGTAAGCGTCTTTTAATTTCATGGCTGCAATCACCATCTGCAGTCATTTTGGAGCCCCCAAAAATAAAGTCTGACACTGTTTCCACTGTTTTCCCATCTATTTCCCATGAAGTGATGGGACCGGATACCATGATCTTCGTTTTCTGAAAGTTGAGTTTTAAACCAGCTTTTTCACTCTCCTCTTTCACTTTCATCAAGAGGCTCTTTATTTCCTCTTCACTTTCTGCCATAAGGGTGGTGTCATCTGCATATCTGAGGTTATTGATATTTCTCCTGGCAATCTTGATTCCAATTTGTGCTTCTCCCAGTCCAGCGTTTCTCATGATGTACTCTGCATATAAGATAAATAAGCAGGGTGACAACATACAGCCTTGACGTACCCCTTTTCCTATTTGGAACCAGTCTGTTGTTCCATGTCCAGTTCTAACTTTTGCTTCCTGACCTGCATACAGATTTCTCAAGAGGAAGGTCAGGTGGTCTGGTATTCCCATCTCTTTCAGAATTTTCCAGTTTGTTACGATCTACCACTCAAAGGCTTTAGCATAGTCAATGAAGCAGAAGTAGATTTTTTCCTGGAATTCTCTTGCTTTTTCTATGATCCAACAGGTGTTGGCAATTTGATCTCTGGTTCTTCTGCCTTTGCTCACTCCAGCTTGTACATCCAGTCATACAAACTGAAGAGGAAGAATATGTTCCAAATAAAAGAACAAAATATTAATAAAACCCAACAAAAACCCTAATGAAATAGAGATAAGTAATTTACCCAAAAAAGAGTTTAAAGAAACGATCATAAAGAAGCTCATCAAACGCTGGGGAAGCATAGGGAATCTGAGTGACTCAACAAAAGCCCAAAATAAACAAACAGGTCTATGTCAAACTAAAAACTTAAAGGAAACCGCTAACAGTGAAAAGGCAACCTACCAAATGGGAGAAGATATTTGCAAATGGTATATCCAATACAGGAATAATATCAAAACTATACACAAAACTCATACAAGTCAACATAAAAAACAAAGAATTTTATTAACACATTTGCAAAGGACCTGAATAAACGTTTTTCCACAGAAGATATACAGATGATCAAGAGGCACTTGAAAAGGTGCTCACCATTCATCAGAGAAAGGTGAATCAAAACCACAATACTTTTGTCACCTCACACCTGTCAGAATGGCTCTTATCATAAAAGACAGGAAACCACAATGTTGGTGAGGATGTGGAGAAAGGGAATCCTTGTGCACTGTTGGTGGAATGCAAACTGGTGCAGGCATTATGGAAAACAGTATGGAGGTTTCTCAGAAAACTAAACATAGGACTACTGTAAAACCCAGCAATTTTGTTTCTGGGAATATCTATATATCTATATCCGGGATTGTATATATGTTGTGTGTGTGCACTCCAAGTTGCTTCAGTTATGTCAGACTGTATGTGACCCTTTGGACTGGAGCCCATCAGGGTCCTCTGTCCATGGAATTCTCCAGGCAAGAATACTGGAGTGGGTTATCCTGCCCTTCTTTAGGGGATCTTCCTGACCCAGGGATTGAACCCACTTCTCTTGTATCTCCTGCATTGCCAGGTGAGTTCTTTACCACAAGCACCACCTGGGAAGCCCATATATATAGTATATACTATATCACTTCAGTTCAGTTCAGTTCAGTCACTCAGTCATGTCTGACTCTTTGCGACCCCATGAATCGCAGCATGATACGTCAAGGCTGTATGTTGTCACCCTGCTTATTTAACTTCTATGCAGAGTACATCATGAGAAATGCTGCTGGGCTGGAAGAAGCACAAGCTGGAATCCAGGTTGCCAGGAGAAATATAAATAACCTCAGATATACTATATATTTATATACGATTTTTGTGTGTGTGGTTGCACTATTTCTTTTTATCTATCTATCTAGATAAAATTAATGAAATCTTGCCATTTGTGACAATGTGGATGAATAATGTGATTCCACTCCTTTGAAATTTAGAAAACAAAACAAATGAACCAAAGAAAGAGAATAGAAACAGACTTAAAGATACAGACTTACAGAATTAACTAGTGATTGCCAGAGGGGAGTGGGGCTGGGGAACAGACTGAACAGGTGAAGGAGATTAAGAGGTACAAACTTCTAGCTATAAAATAAGTCACAGAGTTGTAAGATACATGCAGGGAATATAGTCAATAATGTTATAATAACTTTGTATGGTTGTAAATGGTAACTGGATTTACAGTGGTGATTATTTCATAATGTATAAAAAAATAGAATTACTGTGTTGTATGCTTGCAACTGGGCTTCCCAAGTGGTGCTAGAGGCATAGAACCCACATGCCATTGCAGGAGACTAAGAGATGAGGGTTGGATCCCGGGGTCTGGAAGATCCCCTGGAAGAGGGCAAGGCAACTCACTCCAGTATCTTGCCTGGAGAATCCCATGGACAGAGGAGCCTGGCAGGCTACAGTCCATAGGGTTACAAAGAGACACGACTGAAGTGACTTAGCTTTCACACACACATGCCTGAAACTAATATTGTGTGTCAAGTATAATTTATTAAAAAAATGCCGATTTATCCATGTTGTAACATATGTCCGTACTTCATTCTTTTTATGGCAGAATAATGTTCTGTCTTACGGACTGATCGCATTTTATTTATCCATTCATTAGCTGATGGTTGTTTCCACTTTCTGGATATTCTGAATACTGTTGCCATTATTGTTGACACTAATGTATATTTCTTGTTGTGTGGTGTGTTTTTGTTTCTCTTTATTATATACCTCAAAGTGGAATTGTGAGGTAATATCGTAACTCTATCTTTTGAGGAGATACCAAACCGTTTCCTAAAGTTCTTGAACCGTATTCCATTCCCACTAAGGTATATAGTTAGTTTCAATTTCTCTGTATTTTACATTCACACTTGTTATTAGCTGGTTTGTTGTTGTTGTTGTTACAGCCACGCTTGTGGTTATAAAGTGGTATCTCATTATGGAAAATTTTGACTTTTGACTCAAACACACATTTGCTAAGTACCTAACAGAGGCCCCACACTGTGCTCTGAAGATGTCAAAAGCAAATGAGTCAAGACCTAGCATCCTACAGGGATGGCAAACACATGACATTTGAGCTGGGTCTTCCTATTGCACTTTCAGTTCTTGCGCAGTAACCTTTTCTTCCTTTGCTCTTTCTTTCTTTCATTCATAGCTAAACCTAGTCTTTATTATGACTGAGGAACAGTGAGCAGTGTTCCTCAGGTCCTCAGTGAGCAGCGCTAGTGAAATATCTGTATTTAGCAAATAGGGAAGCTCCACATTCAAATTCTCATCTGAATAGCCTCTGTGCATTTCTGTCTGCTTCCTGGTGTGACGTTCCTTTCTTCGCCTTCCTGTCAAACTCCTGCTCATCCTTTGAGGACGCCTTCTCTGCAAGGGCCCTCCTAATCTCTCCAGGCAGTTGTGTTCCCTTTGTACCTTAGGACATGTCTCTAATCTTCTCATTTTCTTTGTTTTCTTGTCCCTTCCAGGCTTCAGTTGCTTCTTAGAGGTAGGCAGTCAGTCTGATGGTACTCAGAATATTCTTGCTAAATGAATACTTATTAAAACTGCATATTTTAAAAAAGCATCAATATTCAACGTAAGTGCTGATAATTTACTTAGGAATGGATTGCTTTTCTATTTTTTAAAATCATTAATTGGAAGAATTGCAAACGTGTTTGCTATTGATTATATTTTTCTATAGTCCCCCTGGCATTGAATCCTAATTCAAATACAATTCTATGAGTTGTCTTGGCACCAACCCATGGTTTCTAATATTATTTCTATGGGGAAAGTAGAGTTCAAGTTCTAAACCACTGTTTACAAAGATTTTGAATACAGGTTGGTTGTAAATGCAGAGGTCCTTATCAGTTAAACCAGGGTATTGAGCACAATATCCTTTTTAGCAGAGAAAGGATAAGCTAATTTTCCAGTTCCTGGAATCCTTTAGTACCTGTAGCAAGAGGCTGCACTGGGGGTGGCATTTCACTGGGCAAATTTCACTTGAAGGTCACTGTCATATAGTGGAAAGTGTATTTCAAAGGAGGGAGGTGACCTTGGACAAGTCACCAAATTCTCCCATCTTCCTCATCTGTAAAATGAAAGAACAGGATGAAGTGATTAAGGGACTCTTCTAGTTCTCACAAGCTATAGTATATAAAAGCTAAAACCACTATGTTAACTTGTGAGTTTTCATTCCAAGTTTAAGATCTTTTGTTTTAATAATTGATTCTTCATTCCTCACACAGACTCATAAACACACTACCCAAGGTAAAATCCGACTTCAGCTGAATTGAGGTCACAGCCTCCCATACAAAGTCGGAGCTATTGGAGATTTTCCATTTATCTGCTGGAAGTGCTTGCTCCAAGTTTATCCTTGAAGTCATCGGACTGCTGACAAAAGTAATTAAATCCAAGTGTACAATTCACCCAGTCTGCTTTTCCATAATAAAAATCAATAGTTCCTTTCCATGGATGAACTACACTGATATATTTACCTCATCCAGGAAAGGGTACATTAGGGATGTTAACTAAATAAATCCCAAATTTGCAGCCACAGATTGGGGTTTCAGAGCACCAAAGTGCTGGGTATTGAATGGGGGTGTGGGGTGTTGGTCTTCCTCTGATACAGTGGGTGTTTCAGGACCTGTTAGAAATGTTCTTTAATTGTGTGACCTGAGGGGTAAGAGTCTTGGGAACACTTTTAGCTGTATTTTGTTCTCTTCTTATAGAAGGTGAAGGGGCTTAGAATGAAGGCGGTTTTTCTGTGTTGCAGCTGTGTTTGTAATTGTCCTCTACTTCCTCCCCAAGGAAGCTCCTGGCCTTTGGCTTGGCAGATGACAGTTAATTTGTCAAAATGTTTGGATGCTTCATGTGAACAAGACTAAAGCTCTATTTATACACAGATCACACTTCTCGAAAAAGATGGCATTCAGTCCAACACTGGACTCTGGTGAAATACTTGTTAGTGATCATGTGCATTTCTGTTCTTTGTGCAATCATTTCTGTAGAGTAGCCTGAAGAGGCATTTAAAATTTCTGTAGGTGGTCATTCTTGGGGACTTTTCATTATCTAGAGTCTTTAGCTTTGGGTACTTCCAGACAAGCCAAGGTACAGTAGGATTCCTCCACTAGGTACTGAATTCCTTGAGTCAGTGTCAGAGGAGTTAGGGAGCCTATGGTTAGGTGTGGCCCCACTCATGGAGGCAGGCACAAGTCCCATAGTCCTCATTTGTTTCAAACAGCATTGTTGCTCCACTTCTCCATGAAAATTGTCTAGTCCCAATACTCCCGTGCAGCCCCTGATGTGAACCAACTGGAACCCTGTGACTGCAGACATCCCCACCATTCCTGGCCTTTGTGCATCCTGGTTGTCACAAACCCTTGACATCTTTTAGATGTTCTAAATAATAAAATGGGATAGAGGTGAGCTGTGCTTTCCTAGTACTACTCTAATCAGCATGTGTATATGTGTATGAAATCAAAGCTCATCTTTTCTGGTACACACACATGTACTTTTCACATCCTTAGAACCTCACTTTAGTTAACTTGGCTTTTTCAAGTCCTGCACTCTGGATGCCACATTGCCACAAAACACAGTCCTTATTTCTTTTTACTCTGTCCTTCCCCTGTAAGTGGGCCTTGATTTCTAATTCTTACCCAGAATGGCATTAAGGTACTCATCATGGGGCTCTGGGGAGGGTTCTTTCTTCTTTTATTTTTATTTTTTGGATTTTTTTTTTTTTGCAATCTCTTNAAAGGCAATGCCAAAGAATGCTCAAACTACCGCACAATTGCACTCATCTCACACGCTAGTAAAGTAATGCTCAAAATTCTCCAAGCCAGGCTTCAGCAATATGTGAACCATGAACTCCCTGATGTTCAAGCTGGTTTTAGAACAGGCAGAGGAACCAGAGATCAAATTTAAAATTTTAAAGAATTTCAATTTATTATTCTTTTATGACTTAGGCTTTTGGTATTGAATCTTAGAAATCTTTGCTGAATTCAAGGTCAGAAAGATTCTCCTATGTTTTCTTCTAGAATATTTATAGTTTTAGCCTTTATAGTTACATTTAATTTCTATTTTAAGTTCATTTTTCTGTGTTAAGATAAAGGATTGAAGTTCATATTTTGTGTTTGAATATCCAGTTGTCCCAGCATTGTTTATTGTAAAGATTATTATTTCCCCATGGAATTGTCCCTGCACTTTTGCAGAAAAATGGTGATGGTGGTTTAGTCACTAAGTCATGTCCAACTCTTGCAACCCCGTGGACTATAGCCACCAGGCTCCTCTGTCCGTGGGATTTCCCAGACAAGATTACTGGAGTGGGTTGCTATTTCCTTCTCCAGGGTATCTTCCTGACCCAGCGATTGAACCTGGGTCTCCTGCAGTGCAAGCAGATTATTTACTGACTGAGACACCAGGGAAGATTTTTTTGTAGAAAAATCAGTTGATCAAAAATATAAGTGTTTATTTCTGGACACTCAGTTTGGTTTCCTTGATCTATATGCCAGAATATATGCCTGTCCTTACACTCTGTACCTCCTTAGCTTTATAGTAAGTTTCAAAATCAGATAGTATAATTCCTCCAATTTTGTTTCTCTTTCTCAAAATTGCTTTGGTTATTCTAGGTCCTTTATATTTCCATGTAAATTTAGAAGCAGCTTGTCAATTTTTCTATAAAACAAAAAAGGCCTGCTGGAATTTTCATAAGGACTGTACTGAATCTGTAATTCAATTTTGGGGAAATTTCCATTTAAATAATATTGAATATTCTAATCCATGAATATGGAAGGTATCTTCCTTTATTTTGATTTTCTATAATTTATTTCAGCAATAGTGAGAGCAGATATCCTTGCCTTGTTCCCAATCTTAGGGGGAAAACATTCAGTTTTTAACCATTAACTATGATCTTACCTCTAGATTTTTTGTGCATGCCTTTAGAAATATATTACTTTCTTATGGATGCTGTAACTAATTACCATAAATTTAACACCTTAAAGCAACACAGAATTTTTCTCTTACAGCTGTAGAGGTCAAGTCCTAAAATCAAGATGTTCACAGGGCTGTATTCCTTCTGGGGTTCTCTAGGGGAGCCTTTTTCAGCTTCTGGAATCCACCTGCATTTCTTGGTTCATGGCCCCTTCCTCACGTAACTCTTACCTCTACCTCCATCCTACATCTCCTACTGTTTCTGACCCTTCTTCCTCCTTCTTGTAAGGACCCTTATAATTTAGGGCCCACCTCCATAATCAATGACAATCACATCTGCAGAGTCCCTTTTACCATGCGACATTTTCAAAGATCCCAGGGTGCAGGGTGCAGATATCTTTGGTGCCTACCCCATGCAAGTTGAAGAGGTTCCCTTCTATTCCTAGTTGTTTGAGAGTTTTTTGAAAATCATGAATGTGTGTTAGATTTCATTTACTGCTTTTTCTGCACCTATTGTAGTGAGTGTGTGGTTTAAAGTTTCAGTCTGTTAATATGACATTTTATTAACTGCTCTTTATATGTAAAAACAATCTTTCATTCCTGGGATAAACCCACTTACAAGTATATCATTATAATCATTTTTATATGTTGCTAGATTAGGCTTGCTAATATTTTATTGAGGATTTTTTGTCAATTTTCATGAGAGATATTGGCCTGTGATTTTTCTTTGCTTGTGGTATCTTTTTAAACTTTGGTTTCAGTGTACTAATGACATAATGGATAAGTTGGAAAATATTGCCTCCTCCTTTGTTTTCTGAAAGTGTACAGGACTGATATTATTTCTTAAATATTTGGTAGAATTCACCAGTGAAACCATCTGAATCTGGACTTTTCTTTGTGAGCAGTTTGTTGACCACTAATTCAAGCTCTCTTATTATAAGGTTTTCAGCTATTCTTTTTCTTCTTAAGACTGCTTTGGTAATTCATATCTTCCTAGGAATTTGTTCACTCATCTAAGCTTTCTCATTTGTTGGCCTAAAGTTATATATAATTTCCCATTTTAATTGTTTCTATTGGTATAGGATCAGTAATGATGCCTCCCTTTTAATGCTTGACTTTAGTCATTTTTGTCATCCTTATTTTCTTGGTTTGTCTAGCTAAGAATTTGCCATTTTGTTAATCTTTTCTTGGTTTGTCTAGCTAAGAATTTGCCATTTTCTTAATCTTTTCAAAGAACCAGCTTTTTGTTTCATTGATTTTTCTTCTGTTTTCTGTTGCACTGATTCTGTAATCTGCAATCTGTAAAATTGCCACTGACATGTGGTATTGGTATTCTTTTTTATTTTTGCCAAAATGGTATTCCCTTCTTAATTAGTATTTCCCTGAATTCTGATATTGAGCCAAAATTTGCTGACTTTTGTTGTAATATAGGATTTTATTATATAAACTTGCTACAGTTTTATAATTGATTCTTCTTAGATGGATGTTTATATTTTTACTCATTTCAGGCTATTATAAATAGTACTGATCTAAATATTCTTATTATTGTACCTTGTTGCACTATGCTCAAATTCTTCTAGGGTATATATGTAGAAGTGGAATTGATGGATCATATTATGAGCATATTCAGTGTCAGTAGATAATGTTATAGTGATTTGCACATTCCTACCAGCAANCATTTCAGGCTATTATAAATAGTACTGATCTAAATATTCTTATTATTGTACCTTGTTGCACTATGCTCAAATTCTTCTAGGGTATATATGTAGAAGTGGAATTGATGGATCATATTATGAGCATATTCAGTGTCAGTAGATAATGTTATAGTGATTTGCACATTCCTACCAGCAATGTATTTGCTCCACAACTTCACTGACATGTGGTATTGGTATTCTTTCTTATTTTTTGCCAGTATGGTATTCTCTTCTTAATTAGTATTTCCCTGAATTCTGATATTGAGCACTTTCCTTGTATTTATTAGCAAATGTATTTCCTCTTTTGCAAGGCACCTTTTTCTGTCTTTTGCCCATTTTCCTAGTGATTCTCTTCTTTATCAATTATTTGTACAACAAATATCTTTCCCCATTCTGTGAGTTTTTTCTTTAGGATATTTTTGATGAACAGAAACTTTTAATTTTAATGTAGTTAAATTTGTCAATATATTCCTTAATAGTTACTGCTTTTTAGGTCTTAAGAAATCCTTTCATAAGTATTCTTATACCTTGCTGGTGGAAATACAGAATAATACAGTTCTTACAGAGTGAAATTTAGAAATACATAGAGATAAATTTGTTATACATTTACCCTTTATCTCAGCAGTGCCGGTTCTTAGAATCAATTTTAAAGACATACTGAGAAAATACAAAATCCTATATGCACAGGCTGTTTGTCAGGGCATTATTCACAGTAGCAGTAAAGACTGGAAACAATACCAGCATGCATCAGTAGGGGAGTAGTTGAATAAACTCTTATACATCCACACAGTGAAGTATTATGTGGCTATAAGAAGGAAAGGGAAGAGCTCTATACATTAACATGGAATTATTACCAGAATATATTGTTAAGTGCAAAGAAGTAAGTTGTAGAACAATGTTTATAGTAAGTTACCTTTTATATAGGAGAAGGGGATATACTGAATTTTATATATATATGTATATATATATATATATATAGCAACCTACTCCAGTATTCTTACTTGGGAAATCCCATGGACAGAGGAGCCTGGCGGGCTACAGTCCATGGGTCGCAAAAGAGTTGGACATGACTGACCAACTAAACAAAAACATAAATACACACACGTGTGTGTGTGCATGTGTTATGTGTTTGTGCCTATTTACTTATATTTCAAAAAAGAAACAATGGAACCATAAAGCCAAAACTAGTGAAATTATTATTTATGGAGAAGGAAAGGAGTGGGATGAAATTTACAGAGATGGAAAGCGAGACTTCTTTGAAGGTACTGTATAATACAGTTTTCACTTTAGTGAAGTGAAAGTGAAAGTTGATCAATCATGTCTGACTCTTTGTGACCCCATGGAACTCTCCAGGCCAAAATACTGGAGTGGGTAGCCTTTCCCTTCTCCAGGGGATCTTCCCAACCNAGAGATGGAAAGCGAGACTTCTTTGAAGGTACTGTATAATACAGTTTTCACTTTAGTGAAGTGAAAGTGAAAGTTGATCAATCATGTCTGACTCTTTGTGACCCCATGGAACTCTCCAGGCCAAAATACTGGAGTGGGTAGCCTTTCCCTTCTCCAGGGGATCTTCCCAACCCAGGGACTGAACCCAGGTCTCCCGCATCGCAGGTAAATTCTTTACCACCTAAGCCACAAAGCAAGCCCAAGAATACTAGAGTGGGTAGCCTATCCCTTCTCCAGCAATTCTTCCCAACCCAAGAATCAAACTGGGGTCCCCTGCATTGTAGGCAGATTCTTTACCAACTGAGCTAAGAGGGAAGCCCTCATTTTCATTTTAGACCCATGTAAATATTTTACATAATTTTAAAATTAATCAAAAGGGAAAAAAATCCCTAAAATTTATAAACAGCCTGAAGCAAATTAGCCTAACTATGAATAAAGTTGGTATCATAACCATACAGAGAAAATGATTTAAAATAATATTTGTATATTCCTAATGGGATATAATTTAAAGGAAAAAAAGTAACTGCAAAGAATTTAAAAACGGTATTCAGTAGTTTTATTGTTGATAATCATGTTAGTATTGTTATTGACATTTTAAAATTCTATATGTTGTAGGAAAAAGCTAATAAATAATTTTGTTAATATCATTAGGAGCCAGTATCCTAAGCACATGTGAGAGAGATACAAGTCAAAAATCATGGACTTGAGTAATAATCTTGTAATCTTAATCTGAAATAGAAATACCAGTATAAATTTATGGTTTATTTTTCATAAAAGTTTTCCTACCTTGTTCACTGAAAAAGGCCTAGAAGCAACAACAACTCAACATTTATGAACAGATTTAGCAACATATTGTTGTTTCTAAATACTATTTCACATTAACAGGAGCAAGTGGTCCTTAGAGAAATATTTCACTTTTGAGTCCAGAAATAGGTAAGATGAACTTAAGGTGTCTTGCTATGCCAGAAAGCTAGAAAGCAGTACAGGAGCCAATTTTAAGGGACTTTCACAGATCCTAGGGCTTCCCCAGTAGCTCAGCAATAAAGAATCTGCCTGCAATGCAGGATCCTCAGGAGACATGGGTTCAATCCCTGGGTGGGGAAGATTTCCTGGAGGAGGGCATGGCAACCCACTCCAGTATTCTCGCCTGGAGAATCCCCATGGACAGAGGAGCCTGGCAGACTACATTCCATAGGGTTGTAAAGAGTTGGACACAACTGAAGCAACTTTGCACGCGTGTACTGATCCTAAGTGGAATAACTTGATCCCTAAAAAGAATGACTACATTTAATTGAAACACATCAAATATATGAAAATACATGTCTCACAATTATACTAAAAATATAATCATTGGTCACCACTGGACACTTTTACATTACCGACTCATTAAACTCTTACAGTTGAAAAATAATGGGAAACAAATCAAGCATTTGTCCTACTTTTCCTATATGAACTTAGGTAGCGAAGCCAAATAGTTGATGATGATAAGTCCATTATAGGATTCCAAATAATTAATACAGAAGAAATAATAGAAATAATAAGTACAAAATAAATAATAGAATTAGGGGAGCCCCACTTTACAACTCTTAATAAATTAATGGATTTAAGCAATGGTCATCAATGGGTACAAACCCCTTAGTTAAAAAGCAAATGGGAAAACTTCATAATGAAAGGATCAGACCAAAAGCACCTGAATCTACTGATCAATTTTAACATCACTAGAAATGGGACCACTGAACATTATGTGCCTAACGATATGATGTAATAGGAAATACACATCTATATAACATATGGAGGATTCTTGTCTAAAAATATTGAACTCAATCTAGACCAATATCCAATAAAACTTTTTACAATAATGTAAATGGTCTTTATTCTGTCCAGAATGATATCTAGTAGCCACATGTGCTTGTTGAACATTTGATATTCGTAGTTTAACAGAGGAACTAACATTTAAAAAATTAATTTAAATAGACTCATGTGGCTAGTGGCCACATCGTAGCATAGCTCTAGATTTGACTACCAGTTTGTAAGAAATAGAGGGAATTGAGGAACAAGTTAAATAATATCATGAGGAACAACCAATTAAATTCATTTGTTCTGAACAAATAATGTGGCTTCTCTAATGAATAAGTGGGATTGGGGGAAAAAAGATTTCAGGGCTGAGAAAGAAGGGAAGCTGTGTGTGTGTGTGTGTGTGTGTATGTGTTTTAATGAGGCTTTAAAGACATAACAGTCAATGGCTGGTTTAGATCTTGAACCAAGTGTAAAAAGACATCTTTGAGAAAATCAGGGCCATTTGAATATGAATTCAGTAGTAGATAATGGTAAGGAATTATTATTAATTTTGTGAAGTGTGATAATGCCATACTAGTTACATTTTTTCAAATGCCTTTATCAATTAGATGCATGTACTTGCATGACCCTGAGAGTGAGCACCTCAAATTTTGGACCCCAGGTGCCTCACTTGCCTCACCATAGTCCCGGGCTTGCCCAAGATGCACTGTAATAACATAGCTATATATTATTGTCATTTGTCACAGGTTGTAAATACCAGCCCCAGCAGAGTTTCATTATCTGAGATTCAAGATTTAATTTTTATTAATTTGTCAAAGGTTGTTTTGGTAGGCTTTGTAGAACTTCCGTATCTCTTTGTCTTGATCCAGATGAACCCCAAAAGAAGAACAAAGGTGATCCCATGAACAAGCTGGAAAGTTTTTACCAAGAGATGATAATGAAAAAGCGTCTTGAAGAGTTCCAACTAATGAGAGGTGAACCCTTTGCTTCCCACTCACTGGTCTCAGCTACATCAGTGGGAGATAGTGGCACAGCTGAGAACCCGTCATTACTCCAGGACAAGGGAAAACAGGCAGCACAGGGTAAAGGTCCCAGTCTCCATGTGGCAAAAGTTATTGATAATTCACCTGAGCAGTGTTGGACTGGGCCTAAGAAGCTGACGCAGCCAATAGAATTTGTCCCAGAAGATGAGATCCAGAGAAATCGTTTGTCAGAGGAAGAGATCCGAAAAATTCCTATGTTTTCTTCATATAATCCAGGGGAGCCAAACAAGGTATAGGC
>SJYX01004813.1:111422-123057 GCA_006410675.1 Oreotragus oreotragus | reverse complement strand
TGTGAAGAAGGCCGAGCGCCGAAGAACTGATGCTTTTGAACTGTGATGTTGGAGAAGACTCTTGAGAGTCCCTTGGACTGCAAGGAGATCCAACCAGTCCATTCTGAAGGAGATCAACCCTGGGATTTCTTTGGAAGGAATGATGCTAAAGCTGAAACTCCAGTACTTTGGCCACCTCATGCAAAGAGTTGACTCATTGGAAAAGACTCTGATGCTGGGAGGGATTGGGGGCAGGAGGAGAAGGGGACGACCGAGGATGAGATGGCTGGATGGCATCACGGACTCGATGGACGTGAGTCTGAGTGAACTCCGGGAGATGGTGATGAACAGGGAGGCCTGGCGTGCTGCGATTCATGGGGTCGCAAAGAGTCGGACACGACTGAGCGACTGAACTGAACTGATAAAGAAAGGAAGAGTGTAGGAGAAAGAACACATGAAGGTGAAATAGAATTTTTAATTTCCTATTTTTAAATGATCTGAAAGATAACTGTTCCAAGTAGTAATAGCAACATGATAGGTAATTAGAGGATATGAATAAGTGTAATGGATGGCAGGAATGATAGAATGAAGGATGGAAAGAAGGAATTTTATTTGGTGTGTATAACTGTAACAGGGTATCTCCACTATCTGTCAAGTGGTATCATATTTTGTGATAGTGGACTTAGATTAGTTTTAAAGCTATATTGCAAACTCTAAGGTATTTCACTAACAATTATAAAAAGATATAATTGATACACTAAAAGAGAGCAGAAAATATCCATTTGCTACAGTCTTTTCCAGAAAATAGAAGCAAAAGAAATACTTTCTTACTGACTCTGAAACCAGCCTTAGGTTAATACCAAAATCAGATAAAGATATTACAGTAAAGAAGGACCATGAACCAATATCTCTTTTGAGCATAGATGCAAAAGTCCTAAATAGAGCAGTCCCCTATTATCTTCAGGAGATACATTCCAAGACCCCCAGTGGATGCTTGAAATGACAGATTGTACTGAAACTTAGTTTTGTTTTTGTTTTTGTTTTTCTTATATATGGATGTGAGAGTTGGACCATAAAGATGGCTGAGTATCAAAGAATTGATGCTTTCGAAATGTGGTGCTAGAGAATACTCTTGAGAGTCCTTTGGACTGCAAGGAGATCAAACCAGTCAATCCTAAAGGAAATCAGCCCTAAATATTCATTGGAAGGACTGATGCTAAAGCTCTAATACTTTGGTTATTCAATGTGAAGAGCCAACACTTTGGAAAAGACCTAGAAGCTGGGAAAGATGAAGGCATGAGGAGAAGGGGGCAACAGAAAATGAGATGGTTGGATGGCATCATTGACTCTATGGATATGAGTTTGAGCAAACTCCCGGAGATGGTGAAGGACAAGGAAGCCTGGTGTGCTGCAGTCCATGAGGTCATGACAAGTCAGACTTGACTAAGCGACTGAGCAACTGTACCTACTTATGAAAAATTTTAATTTATGGAATATCCAAATTGCCAGCATCACTCCTCTTGAGCTTTGTGGCCATTATTAACTGATAGGTTACTTAAACATAAGCACTGCAATACTGTGATGGCTGATCTGATAACCAAGATGGCTACTTAATGGGGCATACAGGGTGGATATGCTGAACAAAGGCATGATTCATGTCCTGGGTGGGACAGAGCAGGATAGAGTGAGATGGTACAAGATTTCATCATACTACTCAGAATGATGTACAGTTTAAAACTTATGTATTGTTTATTTCTGGAGTTTTCCATTTAATATTTTCAGGCCATAGTTGACCTTTGTAACTGAAACCAAAAAAATTGAAACTGGATAAAGGGGGGCTATTAGGAAAATCTAAATATCTTTATTAATAAATGAAAATTGAATCCTACAATATATCACTATTAAATGGGATTTCTTCCAGATATCCAAGACTGATTCAACTTTTGAAAACCAATTAATGTAATCCACCACACCAACAGACTAAAGAAGAAAAATATTATTTCAGTTGATGTAGAAAAGGCATTTGACAAAATACAAACACCCATTAATGACACGAACTCTCAGCAAACTAGGAATAGAGGGGAACATTTTCAACTTGGTAAAGTATATCAACAAAACCCCACAGCTAACATCATACTTAATGGTGAAAGCCTGGGTGTTTTCCCCTTTGATCAGAAACAATACAAGTATGTCCCCTCTTTCAATTTCTTTTCATCTCTGTATTAGAAATTCTAGCTAGTGCAAAAAGAGAAGGAAAGGAAATTAAAAAGCACACAGATTGGGAAAGAAAAAATAAAACTATCTTTGTTAACAGGTGACATGTATGTCTTTGTAGAAAATTCCAATCTATCAACAAGAACATGAAACAATTACTGGAACTAAGGAGTATATGAAAATTGGAAGATATAAAATTTGTATTTGAAAATCAGTTGCTTTTCTGTATACCAAGAAATGAACCATTAAAATTGAAATAAAAAGCTCAACACCCTTTATAATACCACCACAGAATAGTGAAATACTAAGGGACAAATCTAACAAAATATCTGTAGGATCTATATGCAGAAAAATATAAAACTCTGGTGAAAAATTAAAGACATAAATAAATGCAGAGATGTCCTCTGTTCATAGATTGGAAGACACAGTCCCAGAAAAATCCCCCAGCAAGCTATTATGTGGATATAGACACACTAATTCTAAGTTTATATGGAAAAAGAAAATATCCAAAATGCTCAACACAATACTGAAGAAGAACAAAGTTGAAAGACTGATGTTACCTAACTTTAAGGCTAACTATAATCAAGTAGTTTGATGCTGGTTGAAAACAAAATAAATTGAGTAAAATAAAGACTCCAGAAATAAACTTTCACAAATATAGTGAACTGATCTTTGATAAGGGAGCAAAGGCAACTCAATGGAGAAAGGATAATCTTTTCAACAAATTTTGTTAGAACAACTGGATATCCACCTGCAAAAAAAAAAAGAAGAAGCTAGACACAGAGTTTACATTCTTCAAAAAATTAACTCAGACTAGATTATATATTTAAGTGTAAAACATAATATTATGAATCTTCTAGAAGAAAATAGAAATTTTAAGTGACATTGTGTTTAGTGATGTGTTTATAGGTATAACACCAAAAGCATGATTTATAAGACAAAAAATTGATAAATCATACTTTATTAAAATTATAAACTTTGCTATATGAAAGATGCTTTTAAGAGAATCAAAAGACAAACCACAGACTGGAAGAAAATATTTGCAAAGCACATGTCTCATAAAGTACTTATATCCAAAATACAACAAAGAACTCCTAATACTCACCAGTAGTAAAACAAACTACCCAGTATAGAAATGAGCAAAGGAACAGACACCTTGCCAGAGAAGTTATATACATGTCAAATAGGCATATGAAAAGAAGCTCATCATCATTTGTTACCTGGAAATTGCAAAATAGAATAATAATGAGATGCCATTACACACCTATTAGAATGGCTAAAATTGACAATACCAAATACTATTGAGGAAGCTAGACAACAGGAACTTTTATTCATTGCTCTTATGCAAAATGGCACAACCTTTTTGGAAGATAGTTTGGCAGTATCTTACCAAGTTAAACATGCTTTGCCATACAATCTAGTAATGAAGTTCCTAGTCATTTGCTCAGTTGATTTAAAAACTTACATTCATACAAAAACCAGCATGTGACTGTTAACAGCAGTTTTATTCATAATTACCAGAAACTGGAAGCAATCAAGGTGTCCTTCGGTAGATGAGTGGATACATTCATCTGTGCTACATCTATACAATGGGATATAATTCAGCAATAAAAAGAAATAATCTGCCAAGTCACAAAAAGACAGGGGGACTATAAATGCTTATTAATAAGTGAAGGAAGCCAGTTTGAAAAGAGTACATATTGTATGATTTCAATTATATGACATTCTTAAAAACACAAGACTGTAGGAACAGTAAACAATGGTTGCCAGGACTTCAGGAGGAGTAGAGAAGAGAGGTTATAATCCAATAACACAGAGGATTTTTAGGGCAGTGTGGTGTTGGAGAAGACTCTTGAGAGTTCCTTGCACTGCAAGGGGATCCAACCAGTCCATTCTGAAGGAGATCAACCGTGGGATTTCCTTGGAAGGAATGATGCTAAAGCTGAAACTCCAGTCCNGCCGAAGAATCGATGCTTTTGAACTGTGGTGTTGGAGAAGACTCTTGAGAGTCCCTTGAACTGCAAGGAGATCCAACCAGTCCATTCTGAAGGAGATCAACCCTGGGATTTCTTTGGAAGGACTGATGCTAAAGCTGAAACTCCAGTACTTTGGCCACCTCATGCGAAGAGTTGACTCATTGGAAAAGACTCTGATGCTGGGAGGGATTGGGGGCAGGAGGAGAAGGGGATGACCGAGGATGAGATGGCTGGATGGCATCACAGACTCGATGAACGTGAGTCTGAGTGAACTCCGGGAGATGGTGATGAACAGGGAGGCCTGGCATGCTGCGATTCATGGGGTCGCAAAGAGTCAGACACAACTGAGTGACTGAACTGAACTGAACTGATGGCTGATTCGTGTTAAGGTTTGACAGAAAGCAACCAAATTCTGTAAAGCAATTATCCTTCAATTAAAAAAAAAAAAAGAAAGAAAAAAGCAGGGAAAGAAAACTCTCAGTGAACAAAATGAATCTACCAAATGCATATTCCATGACTCTCAATATTTTTTAAGGGTACATTTCTACCCTTAAAGAATATTTTTGTCGTGGACTTTTTTTTTACCCTTTGTGTAATTTATCTATGTATTAGTTGGAGGAGTACTTGTCTTTAAATTGCTTGTTTTCTGTTAAGATTTTTACAATACTCATTCTGAAATCTAAGTTCAGAGGAAATAAGCAATTTTAGTGGAGGGCATGAAGATATGTCATTTCCTTTAGGATCTTTGGAAAACTCTTTTTTATTGAATACCACTGAGGCCTGGAAAAAAAAATAAAGCATAATGGTAGGAATCAAAGACTTGAAAAAATTTTTAAAAAGAAAAACAAAGTCAATTTAAATCGTTGGTTAATGTGAATATAAACAATGAACTAACATTCTAAATTCCTTATTTTGGATTCTTTCAAAAGTGAACACTACACACATTAGTCACATAATAGATTATAGATAAGGGAAAACTAATTTCCTAGAACTAAACCAAATTAGAAACATTTAAAAATTAGTCATCTTACTGTTTGAAAAATAGTCTAATACAGAAATGACATTACTTACTTTCATTTGATAACTACATATATTTTCTAAGTCTGAAATAAATTTTTAAGGAAAAACATAGAAAAAGAAAATCTACTTTAGCTCTTTCATTTGAAAGGTTTGATAGTACAGTAATGAAGGCAAAATGGAAAAACTGGTATAAAAGCTAAGTGAAACAGCAGAACATGGAGACATGCAACAGTGAGAAGATTCATTTCCCAATTATGAGGAAGCAGCGTTATTTCAATGTTGGCAAAAATTATTTGCTGTCATTAGTTTCAGGCTAGAGTAATTTTCTTTAGAACTGTACAGTGTTTGGATGCTGGGAAACCATTCCTGAGGGGGATTGGTTAGACTGGAGAGCTGTACTAAAATGCACTGTGTGCCCTAACCTGGGTTATCCTTGGAACTGGGATGGGAGCACCCTATGCTCTGCCTGCCCAGCCAACCTGGACATCCAGAAGTTAGGTAAGAACTCTGTGCAGTGTTGATATGCTACCACACACACACAGACACACAGTCTCTCTGACTCTGTGATTTATGTGAAAATACTGTAGAGGTTTTGAAGGGGGAAATATCACCCTTTAACGAGGTTCTTTTCAGAGGAGATTAGATAGGAGTTGAGTTTTGAATGATGGGTGCTAATGCTAAACCGTTACGGTGGGAGGGTTTTCTTGCAGAGGTAACAAAATTGACAAAGTTAAGATGGGCACACACTTGAATCTTCGGAGCAAAATGTATTTATAGATGAAAAAGCTACAGTTTCATAAAATAAGCAGCCTGCAGGTTTGAACTTGCGAGTTGAGGGTGAAAACGTATGTGGGGTCAAACATGTAGAAGCCTTGTGTTGGGGTGGTGTTTACAAGAGTCCTGAAGCAGGTACAAGGAAAGGAGAGGGGCCCTGCTTGCTGCCTACACACCCAGTGACTCCTGATGTTTTCTCATCACCCCAAGACTCTTGTTCCAGGTCTCAGAGCTGCAAAGAAGGCAAAGTTGTAAAGGTAAGTAAAGACTGTCTGAGTCAACCCCATGTCTTTTCTTTCCAGAGCCTTCCCTTTTCTCTCTCCTTCTCATAGACACCCACTCTTGCATGGTAACTGCACAGACCTTCTCTCTGGTTGGTCCACTCAACTCTGTCCTTAATAGCAATACTGTGTCTTGGATGTTTGGTTATGAGCAAATACTGTCACTCAAAGATCGACCCCCACCCATGTGGCAGGCTACTGCGGGTGGCAGCTTTGGCTGGTAGGGAGGGGCAAGTGGGCTTTCCCATTCCTCACAGGACACCATCTGGGTACCAGTGATACACTGAGGAGAATGTTGGGAGGAAGTCTGGTCACAGTGGGTGCTGCTTGCCTTTCCACGTCATAGGAATGAGACTGTTCATTCCTCAGGGAGAAGTTTATCAGCCTTCTGAGTGTGGATATATTTTGTGCCTCTCATGTGCAATTCTCTGAGCCTGATGGTGGGAGGGGAAAGTTAAGAGCCTGAAACAGAACTTGTCACCTTAAGTACCCAATCATAATTGATAACCAGAGTGCACTTTGTGTTTGAGAACTATTTGATGTTTGAGAGATTTTGGAATATAAATGTTTTTCAGCTCTTTGTCTTGACAGACTGAGATGATTAATGATATGTGATGTCTAAGGAGATGAAATGAGCAAGGCTACAATGTGTGGAGATTTTTTGACAGGGGACTTTTAGAAGGCATTAGAGAAGCATGGATCTGTTTCTTTAACTGACACCTTGGTTTTCTGTCTTTCACCCTGGCTGACAAATAAGAGGCCTCCCCATCTCCTCGCCAAAGAGCTCTTGGGGGAGTAAACTGTGTGTTGCAGTGGCTGTGGTTAGGTTTAGAATCCTGTTTACTTTTAAGTCAAGTGGAGCTTTAGTTTCAGTTATTTAACTGTGAAAACTGAAAAATTGTGTTTGAAAAAGATTTCTTCCCTTCTATTTAAATGTCCTTTCTCCTTAAAAGTTAAGCTTGTTATTTTAGAGAAAAATGATTTTCAAGACTCATGAAATAAATTTCGATGTTTGCAATTCTATGATGACTTCACTGGAGATTAAAATCTCCCATTTTGTAAGGAAACTTCATTCACCAAGGTAGCAATCTTGGTGAAAAGCTTTTTGAGGCATCCACTGAGTTCATGATTATTAGCAAGAAATTTTCTTTTAAAAAAGCATCAGTCATTTTAGGTGTGTCTGGAGAGGTGAGCAATGTTACCTATTCATTTGGATGCTTTTCCAGTTATAAAATGGGCTCATGGTCTTAAATTCAGGAGAGTACTGTAATATCCTATTTTAATTTATTGATTCTGAGTAGGATAAACGAAATTCCTCTGTTCAACATATTTCTTGGTTCTATTAGTTGTAACCTTTACTACCCTCCCTCGTCCCTGCCAAACACAGGATGTATTTTTGGTATTTTCCTAGGTAGACTATAAAACTACTATGCGCACTTTCACGTGTTCATTTACTCACCAAAGAAATTGTTAGGTGCTTTTATTTTGTAAGGCATTGTGAAAAAGGCTAGGAGAAAGAAAGAAGAACTGGGCACGGATTTGCCTTTAAGTTAAAGACGACTGATAGAGGAGGTAGACACACACACACACACACACACACACACAGTATTTTCATAGCCCTCTACTTTATTCTGCACTGAGGTGGAATCAAGGCAGTTGCTCAATCAGTGCTTTTTGGCTGACAGTTAACTAGAAGAGAATGTGGCTATCATCCTGTCCAATTCATCCATAACACTGGGGAGGAAAATACTCAGAAAGGCTTAGTGACATGCCCAAGGCAACACAGTTAATTAGATACCAAGCCAAAGACATCTGATTCCAAGTCTGAGGCTTTTCTGCTTTCTAAATAAGCTGCCTTTCCCGATTTTGAAAAAGAAAAGAAAATGTTAGTGGCTCAGCTGTGTCCAACTCTTTGCCCCATGGACTCCTAGCCCACCAGGCTCCTCTGTCCATGGGGATTCTCCAGGCAAGAATACTGGAGTGGGTTGCCGTGCCCTCCCTCCAGGGGATCTTCCCAACCCAGGAATCGAACCCAGGTCTCCCGCATTGCAGGTGGATTCTTTACCATCTGAGGCACCAGGGAACTGCTTCCAAATTCATCCTTCAGATTCACAGGCAGAGGTAAATCACTGACTTCCCTTGAGGATTTTGCCACACACAAAATTAAGTTAGAAGTTGGGGGTTCTGGACTAAGTTAATACAAAGAGATCATGTTTGACTTTTGTATGTTACAAAGTGAAAGTGAAATTGTTCAGTCGTGTCTGACTCTTTGCGACCCATGGACTGTAGCCCACCAAGCTCCTCCGTCCATGGGGTTCTCCAGGCAAGAATACTGGAGTGGGTTGCCATTTCTTTCTCCAGGGGATCTTCCCGACCCAGGGATTGAACCGAGGTTTCCCATATTGCACACAGAAATACAGTCTCTCAGAAAACCTCCTATAGTGACACAGAAATTCAGATCCAAGTAATAACATCAAAGATTTCAAGGGAGGAAAGGAAGCCAGGTTGAAAGAAGAAGGGGGAGGAGGCGGGAGATGGGGGGTGAAAGGGTTGGCTTTACAGACGTCTCCTGCCACCTACAAATACCCAGGCATTATGGGACTTTTCCCTGGGCTTCCAGAGAAGGGAGGACTGGAACTTGACCCTACCAGAAATCAGACCAGACCAGAACCAGAATTTGAATTCTCTGCCAAGAGGAGGTGATCAGTCGCCGATCCTCAGCTCAGGCTGAGGGCCCTTCGACCAGATTCCTGCATCCAGGACCAGGGGGCTAGAAAAACAGGGAAGGGTAGGAAGGGTTAAGGAGAGGAAAGAGGGGGAAGGGGAGAGAGGTCAATAAAGTCTCGTATTCCTTACCGGTTGGGGCACTCTGGCCAGTTGTCCATGTCAGGAGGAGACCAGGGACAAAAGGGTCCCAGTTGCAGCCACTGGGTCTGGTCCATTGGCAGGCAAGCTGGCCCCTGAGTACCCCGAGTGGTCAGAATGTCAGTCTCAGCAAAAAAGAGTCCCACCAGAGTCACCATTTGTTGTAGGAAGAGGGACCCCTTCCAGGGCCCAAAACTGGGCTCTTGTCTAACACTCGGAAATGAATTGTTCGAGGAGACACATACGCTGACAAAGCAAGAGATTTTATTGGGAAAGGGCACCTGGGTGGATGGGAATGGGCCAGGTAGAGAGCAGTAGGGTAAGGGGTATGTTATAAAGTCTCATTCAAATATGTAACAGTTTCTTAATTTTATTTTATTTTTTTGCATCTCACGTTTTTGTCCTCAGAGAAGGGATTGGTAAGAAGATTGAAGATGAGTGTCGGTTTAAGGGGCTGCCAGCTCTGCAAATAATATTTTCAGTGTGCAAATAATGTGATAGGGGTGGGCGGGAGTGTGGAGAGAAGAGGGGAAGCTTTTCAGGAAGTATAAGTATTCACAATCATTTCCACATATATATTTTTTGCCTTTAATTTAAAATCAGGTTGATAGAAGGGTGGGAAGGGGAAGGAGGTGGGAGAAAGTTTCAGGAGGGAGAAGACATATGTATACTTATGGCCGATTCATGTTGATGTATGGCAGAAAACCAACACAGTATTGTAAAATAATTATTCTCCAATTAAAAATGAAATAAAATTAAAAAATTTATAATCAAGTTGAAATTATTCCCGGTTTGCAATCAATCTTTTTTCATTGAGCAGTTAGTTATTGCTGAGTTTTTCAGTTTCAACTTATTTTTCCTTTGCGTGTCACAGTTGGTCTGATGCTCGACTAATGTGTGTGAAATTGATTTCTGACAACCGAAATATCTAGACCTATTTGGGCAAATATATTCTCTGTATTTGCATGTTTTCCCAAATGTAACACAAAACCCATATATTTAAAATACATAAAAGGCAGATCCAAAGCACATTGCAAAAATCAAAAGGGGGAAATCAATACTCTATTAGTGATAACATTACACAGAATTTTGTTCATAAATAAGAAAAAAAACCCTTTGATTTTATCTTTTGTCAAAATAAATAACCAACTAGCTTTATTTTAAAATCAATTCCCCCCTTTTACATTTAAGTTCTCAAGCCTTTAAATTGTATACCAAATGACAAAACAGAAATTGAGATAATTAATACCATCAATAAGCTGCAATTATCACGTGCTACAGTTTTTTGTAAAATCAATTCTCCCAGCGCCGTCTCTCGTGGACTGAAATGTGCAGCTTAAATGAGCACAGTAAATCAACACAACCTTGCTATTTGAGAAGTTAATATTGTAAGAACTACTTTTTCTTTCCTTGTCAAAAGAAAGTGGCTATCTAATTAGAGATAAGGGGTGTCCAAAAAATATTATCAAATTATTGGCTAAACAGGCCTTTGTCCCCTGCTCTCTCAACTCAGATTGTCTTCACAGAGAGGCATATAGGTTTGAGCGTAAGGTGCAGGAGACAAACGCAGTCTTTGCACAGCTTGCAGCCCCTGCCATTTATCCCTCTCCCTTGCTTGCCTCCTGTTCTCTTTTTCCCCAAGGGTGACCAGGGTTAGCAGAGTGACTGCATTTGGCAGGGAAGGAGCGACAGAGGTCCTTCCTATCCTTGGCTTTTTAGCTTCGGGAGGAATCTGACAAAGTAGCTTCTGAAGTCAGCTATGAACTTAGAGAAGCTTTGTTTTCAGTATGTTTCTGCTACTGATTTCTGCCAAGGCAGATATACCTATGGCATATTTGATACTTTGAAGAGATAAGTCTTTTAAATAATCACATTTTGCTTTTGGTAACACCTGTCCTGTGAATATCTTTCAAAATTCAGAGTACTTGGAGTGAAATCTCATAGAAGACCATGCTCGCTCTACCTTGGGCCTCACTTGGATCATGTAGAAGGCCCTGCGGTATTTGCTGAGCGGTCTTGTAACAGGATGGAGGTGTCCAAACATGGCCAGGTGCACCTGACTACACTAGAGAGTCCAGGGGCAGGAAGAGGTGGCCCCCCACCCCTGGGACAAGTGAGGTAATCAATTCCCAGTCCTCATTGTTCTTCATGCCATCTCTTACATGAGGACAGAAGAGCCCATGATAAGAAACACTTAAAACAATACAAATGCTTTAAATGTGAGGGGGAAAAGATCAGCAAAAATATTCAGAAAATACTAGTGCCTTGTACTTCTCTGAGAAGGCTTTGTTGTGGGACTGTTTTATCCATCAGCTATTGAAAAAGAGCTTAATGGACAACAGATTTTCAACGGCCTACAGCAATGTTTGAAGTTTCTCTCTTTTTTTCCAAAATTAAAAAAGCTCAATTTGATAAAATTGATATTAATTAACATTGAATTTAAGTATATATATATATATATATATATATATTTTTTTTTTTTTTTTTTTTTTTTTTATTTAATTTTTTTTTTTGTTTTATTTTTTT
>SJYX01004813.1:73515-108037 GCA_006410675.1 Oreotragus oreotragus | reverse complement strand
TAAAAAAAAAAAAAAAAAGAAAAAACCACAAACACTTTAATTTAAATATGTCTAGAACATAACATTATACCATCTAGTCTTCTGCAACTCAGCCAGTCAAGTTATAAGTGATGTGCATGACTCATTTTAGTATGTTTGAAACGGTGGTAGTACCTCTGAAGTAAGAACTCCTAGACTTTTCAAGGGTTTTTGATGGCAATTGTGGTGGAAGATAGGTGGGAATGAGGGTGGCGTAAGGTCAAAGGAAGGGATGAGGTTTTGGACAGAAGGAAAACTTCTTGAAAACTATGACCCAAGTTAAAAGCCATGGTGTTAAATGTGATAATTTCTGAGAAACTCATAGGTGGCTTCAAAAGCGCTTCTTAAAAACCAAGTTCTTTCCTTCTGGACAAGGACAGCAACTTAATTTTGAAATGATAAACAGGAGGAAATAGAAGTTGTGATATACGACTCAGGTTTCTGAATTGGCAGTCATCATTCCTGGAGCAATGAATTAGAAAATCTATTCTTAAAGACCATAATGAGCATATGTGCAGGTTTGCTTTTCTTGGAGGAAAACCTGATATACTGAGACTGGAACTGACAAAACAGATATGTCAAGGAGCTGCTTTATCAAATGATTCTTTGTATAAAAAGGGTTTCTTGTAAATTAGGTTATTTTAAGGGCATGCACATGCTTGAAACATTTGTTTAGAGACTACTGTCTATTTAGGGGGCTGATTAGAGAATCATAAGCTCAAACCCAACATGTCTGTCTTAGTCTGTTTGGGCAGTTGTAACAAAAGACCATAGACTATGTGGCTTATAAGCAGCAGCAATTTATTGCTCACAGTTCTGAAGGCTGGAAGTCCAAGGCCAGGGTGCCAGCATGTCAGGTTCTGGTGAGAACCCACCTTCTGGTTCCTTTTTGGTGTCTTTTTGCTGTGTCCTCACATGGTGGATGGAAAAGGAAACGGTAACCCACTCCAGTATTCTTGCCTGGAGAATTCCATGGACAGGGGAGCCTGGTGGACTACAGTCTGTGGGATCACAAAGAGTCGGACACGACTGAGCAGACAGCACATGGTGGAAGGACCTAGGCAGCTCTGCAGGAGCACTAATCTAAATCAGGAGGATCTGCCCTCATGACCTAATCACCTCCCAAAGGACCCACCTCCTAATGCCATCAACCTGGGGATTAGGATTTCAACATAGGAATTTGAGGGGGACACAGACATTCAGACCATAGCCAGGTCTAGAACTCAATCCATTACCTTCCAAAGTTAAACCCATTATCATCCCTCGTCACAGCCTCTGCTTGTCCTATCCTCTACCTTGCCCACCTCAGTTCAGGGCATCTTTGGTGACTCAGTTGCTTAAGCCAGAAGAAGGCTCTCTCCCCTCAACCAGTTCTTCTCACCTTGCAGTTACCAGTTAGTTCTATTTCCTGTGCCTCCTCCATGTGTCTTGTCTTGGAAGGAGATCTTTTTGTTGTGTATCTTCCTTTAAGCAATTCTTTTGTCTATGGAAGGATTTTTGCAATATAAATGCTCTATATATGATTTTTGCAACATAGATGCTCTATATATTTTCTGTGCATCATCCTAAAATCAATCCTTACAGTTCTCTTGTAACATAGGTTATCTGGATTAGGAACAGAGAGATTAGGGAGAGTGAAAGTAGGGATGCCCTGGAAGAGATAACTAGCATTCACTGAGTCCCTATTATGAGTCTGGCTTTCTGTTGGCTTCACATATGTTATCCAGTTTCTTACATCCACCCTTGATGTAGGGATTATGCTTATTTTTACTAACAAGGATGCAACTGAGGTCCAGGGATTAAAACATGTTCAAGTGCACACAAGTGGTAGGTGGTCAAATAAGACTTGGGAGGCAGGCTGGTTTCTCATCATTATACCTTTCTCCTTTCACTGTATTCCCTGGCAAGGAAATATCACGCTTAAATTTGAAGTCTTTTGATTTCTAGTCTAGTTTCTAAATGCCTTTCTTCTGCTAAATCCTTTTAATAGGTTAATAGAGCTCACATAAATTAATAGAATGCATGTGGATAATTAGTAATAGTTCCAATGAGAGAGGACTCTAAGGCATTTTGAAGGACTCTGAAGCATTTGTTTGCCTGCTTTACTTTAAAAAATATATTTTTTAGTTCTTTTTAAAGGAATCTTGCTTCTCCAAAAAGACCTTAACAGCTCCCAAGAAATAGCAATTTTTTACACTTAATGGAATATCAATGGATTTTCAGTGGAATTTTAAAATCTCAAATGTGAATGTATGAGGGCACAGCCAAAGCTAAGCTGCCTGGAATCCTTCCTTACTAAGCATGGTGCTGAGCTCCTGAACAGAAAGGGTCAGATTCATAATTCTGGACATTAACAGAATTGAGAGTTTATTGACAGCGGAATTTGTATAGCATAAATATAGGCAAAAGGAAGATAAATACAAAAAAGTGGGTTAGCTCAAGACAAGCAGTCAAAAATTGATTACTTTTATGTAGCTTAAGATCCCATATTAAGTATGTTGAAGAGATCTTTTTTTTTAAGTTTTTTTTTTTTTTTTTGATGTGGATCATTTTTAGTCTTTATTGAATTTGTTACAATATTGCTTCTATTTTGTGTTTTGGTTTTATGGCCATGAGGAATGTGGAATCTTAGCTCCCTGACCAGGGATTGAACCTGAACCCCCTGCACTGGAAGGTGAAATCTTCATCCTTGGACCACCAGGGATGTCCCAAGAGGCCTCTTGATTAGAAAAAATGGGATTAGGAGAAAACTGGCCCCTTTTGGGTCAATGAAAAGATCCCTGATTTGGGGAGTTTTGCCACAGACTGACCATTTAAAGGTGAGTGAATCTCCTAAGAAAAGAAGGGCTAGACTAACTAAGGCCCTTCAGCTCTCACCTTCCAACAAACACCAAGATTCAAATCTGTTGCGACAATTCTTTTCACCTTGTAAACAGAAAGATAATAATTCACTTGTTTCCATATTCATGAAGATTAATGTCATAACAGCTCTCAGTCTTCACATTCGTTCTCTTTATGAATTGCAACCCCAGAACTTGTGCTGTGCTGGATTCATGGAAAAACAAATGACTTTCATGCATAATGAGTCTCCTATCTTGCTAATCTGTCTTGTAGAAGCGAAGTCCCCAAGGTATAGCAATCATTCTTAACTACACATTTGTTTAGGTTTCTTGATGTGCAACTATAGTTATTTAAAAAGAGGCTTATGCTTTTATAATTCTGAAATAAGACATTGATTTGTTATTATTACTTTTCTGGAAATGATTCCATCTATTTGCAAAACCACAGTTGAACAGAGTCACCTTAAATAATATAAATAGGTATAATGAATAAAGCAAAAATTCAAACTGCCCCTTAGAAGATGCCTTACTTTCTAGTAAATTTATGTTAATATGCCAATTAAGATATGAGGTCAAAAATGTATTTCAGAACCCCAGAAAAGAGCAAAGGAATCACTGCAGCTAAAAGGGCAAACCGCACGTATAAGCCTGACACTAAATGCGCCCCTCCCCCTCTTTCCTCATTTCTGGTCTCCATGCCGCGTCATTGCCGCTCTCTACAGGGGTGGAAATGAAAGCTCTCAAGTCCCAGGCAGCTCTGTGGGGGCTGCTTCGCAGGACATTTCTGAGCAGATTTTGTTTGTGAGCCACAAAATTGGATCCATAACAAAGCAGGTGTCTGAGGAGCAGACAAAAAAGTGAGAGATTTACAGGGCACACAAACTGAAGTGCCTGAAAAGCTTCATGGAAGGAAAACATTTTACCGAGTTGCAAGAAGCAAGATGTAGACGACTGGGCCAAGCAAAAACTTGGAAGTGTAAGCTGGTGTTACTCAATTTTTAAACAGATTGGTCCCTTTAAATGGTGGGCAGTTAGAAAGAAAGGGTTTTCTTCAGGAGGATGAGCTACTAGCAACTCCATTCCAGGGGGGCCAAGGCTGGGTCTGTGAAGTGAGGAGCTGGCTGGGTTTCCCACCACTAGCCCCTCTGCCTGGCTCCATGAGAGGCCCTCCTGCCCATCTTACACTCATCATTCCTAATATCTCATAGTTTATCAAAGAACTTTTCATGTCACTTTGTCTGAAGAGTCTGACTGCTTGTCAGCCTTGTTATCTACCAAGGGAAGCTATCACACCTTAATTGTTTTCTTATGAGTACGTCATGCAGCATGTAGTCTGTGGAGCAGAAGAGAAATGTCCCTTGAAATTGAGCTCAAAGAAGCCTTCTTCGTTGGTTTCTCTGACCTCCCCAGGGAGAGGCACAGTAAAAGTTAACATTTATTAGGGAGCTTATGGACTGTGAAGAAAGATGAGTGCCGAGGAATTGATGTTTTTGAACTGTGGTGTTGGAGAAGACCCTTGAGAGTCCCTTGGACTGCAAGGAGATCCAACCAGTCCATTCTGAAGGAGATCAGCCCTGGGATTTCTTTGGAGGGAATGATGCTGAAGCTGAAACTCCAGTACTTTGGCCACTTGATGTGAAGAGTTGACTCATTGGAAAAGACTCTGATGCTGGGAGGGATTGGGGGCGGGAGGAGAAGGGGACAACAGAGGATGACATGGCTGGATGGCATCACTGACTCAATGGACGTGAGTCTGAGTGAACTCCAGGAGATGGTGATGGACAGGGAGGCCTGGCGTGCTGCGATTCATGGGGTTGCAAAGGGTCGGACACGACTGAGCGACTGAACTGAACTGAACTGATGGTGTTTCAGGCACCATAACTTAAATGCATTAAGTCATTGAGTCCTTACAACACCCTCGTGAGTACAGGCAGATCTCCTTTTACTGTACTTTGCAGGTACTGTATTTTAAAAGACAAGTGGAGGGGTTGTGACCACTTTGCATCAAGCATTTTACTAACAGCATTTGCTCACTTCATATGTCTGAGTTACCTTTTGGTAGTTCTTGCTGTATTTCAAATCCTCTACAAGCAAAAAGACTATGGCTTGCTTAAGACTCAGATGATGGTTAGCATTTTTTAACAAGAAAGTGTTTTTAAATTAAGGTATATTAATTAAACCTCGGATCAAACCCAGGTGTCCTGCACTGCAGATGGATTCTTTACCATCTGAGCCATGAGGTATGCCCACTGCATACTTAATAGACTTAGTATAGTATAAACATAACATGTATATGCACTGAAAAACAAAAAAAATTATGCAACTGCTTCACTGCTATATTCAGTTTATTATGGTGGTCTGGAACTGAACCCGCAATATCTCCCCAGTATGCCTGTATTTTTGTTTCCATTTTACAGGTGGAGAAGCTGAGGCACATAGCAGGTCAGAGGACCTGGCTATTCCATGATGCTGGTTTAGACTTCTTCCATTTCCTCTCCCACCTGTCTGCTGGACCTATCTCTTATCTTTAGCCCAGTGGCTGCCTGAGCTGTTATCAGAAACTCTTCTCTGATTTGGTGATGTAGATGACTATCATGGCCCGTGGGTCTCAAGTACATTCAGATTTGTTTTCAGATCATTCTCTTGGCTTGGTGATACAGCCTTCTCCATAGCTAAAAGTGAAAATGACTCTGTCAACTAAAAAAATACATTCAACCTAAAAGTTGAGAGTTAGGTTTTATTCAGCGGGAATGTTAGGACTGGAGCCCAAAAGACCTCAGATGACCTTGAGAGAGCTGATTCCGAGGAAGGAGGGGAGGGGCCAGACTATATACAAGTTTGCCTCAAGGGGAAGTCAATCTGAATATGAAAAGATTATTGTTAATTAGTAAAAGTGAAAGTCACTCAGTAGTGTCTGACTCTTTGCTACCCCATGGACTATATAGTCCATGGAATTCTCCAGGCCAGAATAGTGGAGTGGATAGCTGTTCCTTCTCCAGGGTATCTTCCCAATCCAGGGATCAAACTTGGGTCTCCCACATTGCAGGTGGATTTTTTACTGGCTGAGACACCAGGGAAGAGAACTAAATCTCTCACATGAAGAGATTTAGCAATCTTCTATGTCTGGGAAGATGCAAGCATCCAGCCTTGCCGAAATCATTTCTTTTATATGCATCTAGCTATCTGAGGCCAATCCTGCTTTCTTTATTGTTCACCTACTGATTACTTGTTTACCATAAGAGATGGTGACATGGCAGATGGCCACCTTCCTCTTCCCTGCCTAGCTCCTTAGAGCTTACCAGGGAAGAAGTAGCTGATAGCCTCCAAATAGCTGGCTTTGTTTCACCTGGGCTAGAAATTTGCATTTGGAAAAGGCTTGTTTACTAGTAGAATGAAGAGCAGAAAATATTTCATTCACATCACCATTTCCCCCTCTCTCCTCCCACAGCTCCATATTATTGCCTGACCATGACTGTATACTTCCCAGGTGCCTCCGTACTAAAGAATCCACCTGCTAAGCAGGAGACTCAGGTTTGACCCCTGGGTCAGGAAGATCCCCTGGAGGCGGAAATGGTAACCCACTCCAGTATTCCTGCCTGGGAAACCCACGGGCAGAGGAGCCTCGTTGGCTACAGTTCACGGGGTCACAAAGAGACGACTTAGCAACAGCATGACTGTATAGAGGAGCGTGGCACCTTCTAGGGCAAAATGCTAGTGAGAGTGTGGTTTCAGAGGTGAGCCAAATGACCTCGAGTTGAGGATGGGAGCTCCAGTTCTAGAAACTGTCTTCCTGAATGAATGTTCCCGGAAGACTGGACCGCTTCAGTTCTGTTTAGCTCTAGATTCCCAGCCCCAGTATGGTGTTGGGCACATACTAAGTGCTCAGTAAATATGTATAGAAGGAAGACTGGAATTAATGACTGTTGAATAGAAGAAGGCAGTGGTATTGGGCAGACTGTGGAGTGGGAGGTCAGAGCAGGGCCACTCAGGTGTTTAGGCTCGGTTCTCACACACCAGGTGCTGGGTCAGCTGAGAGCCACCGGAACCACGTCAGTCCCTGTCGGCTGGTGGCGTGGAGGCCCCAGATAGACTTGCTGGGTCTGGGTTAGTGATAGAGAAGCAACTGCTTGTGGGTAGATTCAGCAAGGAGCTATAATATATATTTAATAGCAAAAACAGTCAGGAGGACTGTGGACCATTGCTGGGAGGAAAATGTGGACCATTGCTGGGAGCAGAGGTCCAAGGCAGGCCGGCTGTCACTGTTTCTCTCTCTTCCTGTCAGCTTGTTTCTGGATAGGGCTCACTATGTGCTTTGGCATTTCACAGAAGCTCAGAGTCTGCACGCACAGTCTCCCTGCTGCGGGTACACGAGTCCCCTTTCTTTCATAACCAACTCAACAAAACACTGCTTACTGAGGTCCTTGGGCATTTCCCTGAACCAGCCTCTGTCAACATGCCGTTCAAAACCCTCACAGCTACCATTCTTCCTATTTGCAGCCCTTCACATTCTTTCCATGTGTCTTGTCTCATATCTGTATCTTCAGTATCTAGCATAATGCCTGGAATAGGGTTGATAGTCAAGAAATGCTTACTAAATGAATGAATGAATGAATGAATACAAGAGTGAGATATATCACCTGTACACACATTGATAAGGTCAGGGAAGCATCCAGCATTATGGAACTCTGACACCAATTTTTTTCATGCAAAGAAAATTTGTCTTTCTTTTCAGCCTCTTTTCCTTACACATTTCTAAACTGAGTTCTCAAGACTTTTTATTTCTTGTATTTCATTACTGTGTAAATATTGTTTTGTGCTTGAATAAGGCAGATATTAAAGGTTTTGACAAAAATTTAAAATTTTTTAAATACAATTTTTTGAACAGTGAAGGTTTTGCAGCTCAAGAAATAAACATCTCAAGAGAAATGAATGAATGAATAAGTGGGATGGGCCATCTTAATTCTAGTATAAAAATGTTAAATATTTTTATTGAACCTATTCCTTTGACTTATGATGTTGAAATTATTACACTAAATATTAACTTGTTGATATAAAGTTTTGCTTAAATTCAGCCCTGGGTAATGAATTTGGATGATGAAATACATGTCTGAATATGAAACCTATGCTTGAATGTGAAAAATAACGAGGGACAAGAATAGCAGAGGTAATTGAATTGCCCTCCCCCCACATCTACACATCTAATTTTATTGTTTTTTCAATCTCAGTAAGCTTTTTAGCAAGTAGCAGGTGAGCAGAACGGACTGATGGCTGCTCTCCTCTGTATTCACCTTCCTGCAAAAGTCCCGACCTGCAGTGCAGTGGCCAAGAGCCCTGAAGGGGAGGCATAAAAAGAAGCAGAGATTTCAGTTAATTCACAAATTGCCCAGTCAGCTCCTGAAATAATTGAGAGTCAGCTGTAACAAATCTGGTTTTCATCTCAGGCACGGTTAATGCCGGGCATCAACTCTGTATTTTTATTTTTTTCCATCTCAGAACCATTCCCAGCCTTAAGATTCCTTTTCTATTACTTTAAACATAATCCAGTAAAGAATAAACCTGTATCTTTTCTGGTCCCCAATACCTGGTATTTCATCTAGAGAAACAAAAATCTTAACAGCAGTTCAGCAAATGAGCAAATAAAACGTATATATTTTTAAATTTCAGTGTGACACCTGGGATGGGTATATTTATCTTTTTTTTCTGGCTTTTTTATTTTTTCCCCCTGTGTCTGAGAAATGAAAGAACTAGCTCTGATTTATTACTTGCAAATTCATTGGAGATTTACTGCTCTGTCAGGAAAAAACTATATAAAGTAATGGGTATTTGCAACTGTTTGCTCCCCTTACCTTCCATGGAGGAATGGTTCTTAGGTCTCTTGGCCTGAGACAGGGCCTCTGTTGTGCTGAATGAGGTGTGGGGTGGGGAGTGGGGAAGAGAAAGGCAGAGTTAGGAATAATCTCGGTTAGTCTATGTCAGCAGCTTCCCAGGTGGCCCTAGCTGTAAAGAACCTGCCTGCCAAAGCAGGAGATGTCAGAGGTGTGAGTGTGATCCCTGGATTGGGAAGATACCCTGGAGAAAGGAATGGCAATCCACTCTAGCATTTTTGCTTGGAGAATTCCATGGACAAAGGAACCTGGTGGGCTACAGAACATGGGGATGCGAAGAGTGACAGGACTGAAACGACTTAGCCCACACTCTGTTAGAAAGGAGAGGAGAGGACAAGGAGATTCAAGGGCAGAAGCAGGGAGGGAAGAAGAGAGAGAGTGGAGGAGGGGGAGGGAGAGGGAGACAGACAGACAGACAATAAGAGTGAATAAATCTGGGATTATGATGAAGAGGAGCTGGGAGGGGAGAGACAGACTTAGGATATACCCTGTGCTCAGGCTAGACTCCAGGAAGCCCACTCTTGTGCAGGTTACACTGTTAAACACAGAGGGATCAGTATTCCTAAGTGTGACAGTTCTCACAACTAATTATATGCAAAATCTTCATGACTTTGTTCTTTCCTCACTTTTTTCTTGTGCTGTGTTTTTGCATTATCTTTCATTCTCATGAGCACAACCAGAATAACAATGATAGACATGTTGTTTTTATAACATGCAGTTCTAATGAGGGTTAAATTTAATTTTTATAGTCTGGAATTGGAGTGGCTCCTCTCACAAACTCTTATGTATGCTTTTCTCTTTAACATATTTTAAGTATTTATAAATTTTTAAAACTTGAGAAAACATCATTGGGAAAAGCAAAACTAAGCCATAGTTTGTACTCTGAGAATGTTATTACATGCCAATGTAAACATGACTTTGATACCATACCAATGTGAATGTCTTTTCCTCTCTTTTTATTTTAATGGAAATCAGGTGGGTTTTTTTTTTTTTTTGCACTGGTTCCTAATATAATTTAAAAAATCTGTATGTATCTTATTTTTAAATCTTTTGCTCCTTGTCATTAATTCTGTTTTTTAAAAGTAATTAAAAATTTATTTAAATTAATTTTTACTGGAGTATAGTGGCTTCACAATGTTGTGTTAATTTCTGCTGTATAGCAAAGTGATTCATTAGATATTTCTGCTCTTGCTGGTGCCTCACTTTCAGAAGCCTTTTTTTAGGATTCTGTATAATAAAGTCAGTTTCTTCTAGTGCATAGCATGATGTTCAGTTGCTCAGTTGTGTCCAACTCTTTGTGACCCCATGGACTGCAGCAAGCCAGGCTTCCCTGTCCTTTACCATCCCCTGGAGTTTGCTCAAACTCATGTCTGTTGAGTTGGCAATGCCATCCAACCATCTTGTCNTTCAGTTGCTCAGTTGTGTCCAACTCTTTGTGACCCCATGGACTGCAGCAAGCCAGGCTTCCCTGTCCTTTACCATCCCCTGGAGTTTGCTCAAACTCATGTCTGTTGAGTTGGCAATGCCATCCAACCATCTTGTCCTCTCTTGTCCCCTTCTCCTGCCTTCAGTCTTTCCCAGCAGCAGGGTCTTTTCTAATGAATCAGCTCTTTGCATCACTTGGCCGAAGTATTGGAGTTTCAGCTTTAGCATCAGCCCTTCTAATGAATATTCAGGATTGATTTCTTTTAGGATTGACTGGTTTGATCTCCTTGCAGTCCTAGGGACTCTTAAGAGTCTTCTCCAACACCACAGTTCAAAAGCATCAATTCTTTGGTACTCAGCCTTCGTTATGGTCCAACTCTCACATTCATACATGACTACTGGAAAAACCATAGCTTTGACTATATGAACCTTTGTGCATAGCATGGGGCTTTGAATAAAGTAAATGCTTATGCATTGAATAAATGTAGACTAGTAGAGTTCCCCAATTAGTTTTAGGGGACAGTAGGTATGATAGCTTCTTGATGTGTCAACTTGGCTGTACTGAACAGTAGCCCTTAGCTATTCAATCAAACACTAATTTAGATGCTACATCAAAGGAGTTTGAAGTCCTTAATCAGTTGGCTTGAAATTAATCAAAAGGAAGACTACCCTGGGTGGGCCTGGCCTAGTCAAGTGAGCCCTTTCAAAGAGGCCCTCCCTGGACGTAAGACCCCAGCAGCTGCTGGGTCTGCATTTGCTCTTCTTCACTGGGTTTTGCTACCCTGGTGGGTCAGATAGTAAAGAGTCTGCCTGCAATGCAGGAGATGCACGTTTGATTCCTGAGTTGGGAAGATCCCATGGAGAAATGGCCACCCACTCCAGTATTCTTGCCTTGCAAATCCCATGGAGAGAGGAGTGTGGCGGGCTACAGTCGATGGGGTCATAGAGTCGGAAACGACTTAACTAACACACACTGGATCTTGG
The DNA here is from genome assembly GCA_006410675.1 of Oreotragus oreotragus. Taxonomy (NCBI): domain Eukaryota; kingdom Metazoa; phylum Chordata; class Mammalia; order Artiodactyla; family Bovidae; genus Oreotragus; species Oreotragus oreotragus. The sequence goes on along the minus strand of SJYX01004813.1, from coordinate 96,885 downwards.
GATTGCAGCTTGCTTGTACTTTCCCCTTCTTAATGGCTGGGGCAGTAAACTTCAGTTTTTGCCTTGGCGGCTTCATCCTGCTTGTAATCTTTCTTTGTGATTGCCTATGGACAGGAGCTTCAGCCTGTGCTCACAGGTAACAGCTTTTTCATTTCTTCTCTTTTTTGAATGTCGAGCCTATGGAGTTATTTAACTGGTCCTCACAATTGCATAAACCAATTCCTTGTTAATGTACACACACGATTTTGGCTGGTTCTTCTTCCTTTGTTAAACTCTGAATGACTGAGTGGGTATCTGAGTCCTCCTTTTTTATCCTCAATGACACTCATTAAGTTTAGTTCTCAACTAGACATCCTGGTTGAATGATTCCTGGAATCGTCAAGTTCTAAAATGGATTCAAGTTGAAGTCTAATTTTAACAAATATATAAAATAGTTTGGTTTTGACAAACCAGTGTTACCTTGGGAGGTCAATGTTTGCTTTTTAAAATTTCTAATGTTTTCCATTTTATCATTTATTGCTTTTTGCTTTCCCTTTTATTTTGATGAAAGAAAAATAGCTTGAAAAATTTGAATGTGTTCAGTGAGCTACGAAACGAACCATAGACCCACCCCAGAAAAGATGGCTCTGTTGGAGTTACCAACAGCTACTAACAGTCCCATCCCATCTAGTGAAAGACGCTTGAGGACGAGGGCTGGTTTTATCTGAGGCTGCTGAGCTGGGAGTGTTTTCAGCATACGCTCTCATTTCTCTCCTTCCCTCTTTTGCTTTCTCTCCCAACCCCCACTTCCTTCCTTGCTATCTTCTATCCTTTCATTTCTTCCCTTCCCCTTGCTCTCTTCCCTTCCACAAGCAGTTATGGTGAGGTAAAACTGTGATAAGATATGCCAGGAATATTTCTCATTGGCGGGTCACCAGAGACTTGGAAGGCCAGGCCAGGCCTGGTTTGAGTGGGGGCTGGGGATCAACGCGAGGAAAGGAAGCGGGAAGTGGACAGTTTGATCCTGCTTTGATCAGGGACTGGCTCGAAGGCATTCACTTATCTGTATTTCTGCCTGTTTTTCTCTTGGGAAGCTGGTGTTAGGATTGCCTCTAACCTGGAGGCACCCCAGGGAAGAAGCGGGACCACAGTGGGACCCAGATGGCAGGAGAGGTGGGGGTGGAGGAAGCAGGTCATCATGCAGACCTGTGCCAAAGGCAAGGGAGAGTCTGAGGCTCATGACTGCTAAGTCACTTCAGTCGTGTCTGACTCTGTGCGACCCCATAGATGGCAGCCCACCAGGCTCCCCCGTCCCTGGGATTCTCCAGGCAAGAACACCGGAGTGGGTTGCCATTTCCTTCTCCAATGCATGAAAGTTAAAAGTGAAAGTGAAGTCGCTCAGTCGTGTCCGACTCTCAGCGACCCATGGACTGCAGCCTACCAGGCTCCTCCATCCGTGGGATTTTCCAGGCAAGAGTACTGGAGTGGGGTGCCATTGCCTTCTCCGGAGGCTCATTTTCTGGCCTGGCCCAATTCACCATAGGTGGGAGGAGGCAAGGTCAGGTGTCCAGCCACTACACATGTTTTCCTGGAGTGTCTTCTTGCTTGTATCTTCAGGGAAATATGGAAGTGAACTGGGCATGGTGCTGGAGGAAGTGGCTGCCGCGGGCTATCATGACAGATAGAAGCTCTTGGATTTAGGGACTCAGAATCTTGTCTTTTGGACCCACAGCTAGTGGAAAAGTGTCTTTGTTCTGACTGGTGGGCTGAGACAACAAGAAAGCCACCTCAAAGATGTCTCATTTTACTCAATTCTGATCCTACAGTGTTTGCTTTGTTGAAACAAAGTAAATAGAAGAATAAAAGAAACAGATGACTACCTGAACTTTTTTGGGGACCTATTTTGTCTTGTGATAAAGAGTAATTCTAAGGAACATTATGCGAGAGAGATTGAAAGAAGATTAAGACTATGAAAATATTCTTTCTTGAGTATAGAAGCTTGTAATACTTTTAAATCACTGTCGAGAAAATAAAAGGATGTGTTATTAGGTTGTATGAAATACATAGAGCAGCATATATTACTATATGTTTTACTTCTGGGAATAGCAAATGATGGAGCAATTGTATTATGCACCCCAGCATTATAGTTTATCATAAAAGGGTCATGTGCTCTATTACCTTATGAGAGAAATTTTATTTGAATTTTAATTCATTCCTAAACCTTTTGAATGATTAGGAAGTGGTTTAGTCTTTTGTAACACAGAGGGCTGCTGACTAGAATTACAGTTCCCATTAACAGGAGTATAAGTGAAATAATTTTGTTTCAACAGTCATATCCTTAGGGCAAATGGATCATACGGAGTGATTAAATTGAAAACATGAGCCCAGTAATAATCACTATATATGTATCCCCTGTGGATGACCTCACTCTTTTTCCTCAAGACTTTAGCTTTCTCAAGACATTTACCACTGGATCCAGATATACTGATAACAATAATAGAGTGATTGAATATGCCATTAGCTTTTTCACTATAACAAGTATTCTCAACATAGGAGTCAACATATTGATATTTCTTTCTAAATTGAAATATTATACAGAGGGCAAAAGGATTAGACAGATTTAGCAAATAATCTGATGGCAAGAAAAATACCATAGATCAGCAACAGTGAGCTTTTGTAGTAAAAGCGTATGAACAGTAATGATGAAAACAATAATTTGCAAAGTTATAGGGTATATATTTGAATCAGAACAGCTCTTTACACATAAAATAATGAAAACTTTATGAATGTTTACTTAAAGTAGTTATTCTGACCTGATAATTCTGAAAAATTGGCAAAAATGGGGATTTATGCTTTAGCTCATAAAAGGAAGATTCTACTTCAGAAAATTATGTATATCTTCAGAGCAGTATGACTCTCTGAAGGCTGCTTATCTCTGATGTATTTTTGGAGTTTCCTTGGCTTGGGCCACAATTGCACTCTGAATTTTTAATATGAGAGTTTATATCCACATTAACTACTCTATGTACCCTCCTTGCAGCTGGTTTAGGAGGAACACTTTGCCTGACAGACTTGGCTGGCTGATTTGTGTAGGTTTTAAGTGTTAACGGTATGCCAAGACCTTCTGTGCTTTTTCGGTCATCATATGTATGGAAGAAGAAACAAGAGCAGGAGCTGGGCATGAATGGAGGGATGGAGAGCCAGAGATGAGGGCAGAGCAGCTTATCTGGAGATGACCATTCAGATACATGAAGAAGCAAAGAGCATGGGATACATTAGAATTAAGCTACAGTGATGGAAGAGAGAGACAATGGAGCAGTGGGAGAAGGAGGTGGTGCTGTAAAGAAATTCTGGAACCTTCTATGAGGCCCGGAAGGAAGCTATGAATATACTTGCAGAGGTGTGTGTTTATGTGTGTTTCCTGTGTGCATTTACTGCAGGAAGCCTTGGTCCTTTACTCTGAGTGATTTTACTGTCCTAAACAGGTAGATACTCCCCTTTACCTGAAAGATACCTGAAGTTTTGATCTAAGCTTTGTTGACTTTTAGAAGAAAGCCCTGAAGCATGAGAAGAGGGTGAGAGGTGGTGTTTAGCAATGGTGGGGCAGTGTGGAGAGGTAAGGTGGTGCACTAACCTCACCCCCTGCCTTCGACTTTGTGGTTGAAGTTGTTTCCGCTTGACCCTGTGCAGAGACTTCTGCCATAGCCCCCACGGCACTTGCTGTGCTCATTGAGTTCATCCATCTTTGGCTGTTTACCATCCTACACCAGTCTCACAGCAGGACAGAGAACTCTGTAGCATCTCCTCCCAACCCACCTACCCAACAAACAAATCCTCTTTACAAAGTGGAAGAGAGAGGTTGTTTCATTCAAACTGTTTATTGAATGAAGGAATGGCTTATCTTCTCCTGCCTGCTAATTGCACTTAGCCATTTCCAAACTTCCACTCTAAGCTGTCTTTCCCACTCCTTTCCTCAGGGAATCTCCTATTCCTTCCTCGGTTGAACTTTATTATACATCCCCAGATCATACTCTTTAGATGTATTTCTCTTTCTTGAACTTCAAATCTGTATTTACAATTGTTTCCTGTGTGCACTAAAAGTTTTAAAAACTCAACATGTCTATGTAGAATTCATTTCCTTCCTTAAGTGTGATTTTCCTTCTCCTTTATCGGCTCAGAGGTTAAAGCGTCTGCCTCCAATGCGGGAGACCCAGGTTCGATCCCTGGGTCGGGAAGATCCCCTGGAGAAGGAAATGGCAATCCACTCCAGTATTCTTGCCTGGAGAATCCTGTGGACAGAGAAGCCTAGTAGGTTACAGTCCACGGGGTGGCAAAGAGTCAGACACGACTGAGTGACTTCACCCTCACCTTATTCACTCAACCTAGAAATTTTGTCATGCCCCTTATATCCTGCATCTAGTTAGTTAAGAAACCACATTCATTTTGCATCTTCAGGATTTCTTGACTCATTCCCTCTTTGCCATTCCCATGGATACTGCCCTAGTTCAGAACCTCATTATTTCTACATTGTCATTTGAATTATTCCCTGAAACACCCATGGCCATGTTATTTCCCATCTGAAGTGCTTAGCAGAGATGCAATAGAATAGAAATTGTCTCTGGCCCCTGACTCTCTGCAAGGTCCCAAAGAACCCAGTTTTTAAGAAGAGAGTCATGCTTTGCATTTGAACGTGTTCTGCAAAATGCATGACTGAAAAATTCTTTAAAAAATTCAATATATTCCAGAGATGAAAGTGCTTCTGACTTGATTCAGCCATGACCTAATTGTCTTGGTGAGAGCTATTAATATGTTAGAAGAAATTCCTTCAGGTCCTCTCCTTCTCATAATGATTTTTTAAAGGCAATTCTCAAAATCAAGGTCAGCTCACAAACGCATCATTTGTCATATGCCAGACAGAGATTTTAAGCCAGTCTGATTCTGAGGTTTAAAATGTTTTTCATGTAAAAACTAAAAGCTAGTTAATTTAATTTAAAAATTACAATGCATATCTTATAATAAAAAGTGGCCTAGTGACATTTATTTTTTTCCATAATAGTACCCATAGATATCTGAAATGGTGGTTGTAAGGCACCTGGCACAATAGAAGGAATTTCTTGACCATCAAAATGCCATCTTGTGCCTTTTATAACATGTAACTTTTTTCTCCTTTGCCACCTCGGTCCCCTTTGCTTCACTAACATTTGCTTCTTTATTGGACTTTCTAGCTCAAATTAGCTTTTAAAACATGTTTGTTTTGGTGAATTAAAATATTGAGTTATATTGGTGGGGCTTTAAGAAATGTTGACATTTTTGGCTGCCCTGGGTCTTGTCGCTGCACGGGCGTTCTCTCACTGCAGCAGATGGGGCTCCCTGTCTAGTCGCGGTCTGCGGGCTTCTCGCTGCAGTCGCTTCTCGGGTTGGGAGCACAGGCGCTGGGTGCAGGGGCTTTGGCAGCTGTGGTCCTCGGGCTTTGTTGCTCTGCAGCAGGTGGAATCTTCCCAGACCAGAGATCGAACCCGTGTCCCCTGCACTGGCAGGTGGATTAACCATTGGACCACCGGGGGAGTCCTGATTAGGGCTTCTGAGTTGTCGGTGTTATTGTGTTTTCATTTTAAGGATATGGTACACGTGAATGCAATATGTTTCAGCAACTCAGCCCCACACCTAACTCAAACTGACAGGCCTCTAAAAGTGTTGGCTTTGTGCCTAAAAGAGAGAGACATAGGTTTCTTTCTTTCTTTTTTTTTAAATGAGAGGAGTTGCGGTTTTGATAAGGAATGTCTTTTCTTTAATAATTGAAAATACAAACTTGAGCATAGTAAGGGAGCCAGTTTTTTAAAAGCCGGAAGATGCGGAGCTCTGAGCAGAGAAGATGCAGAGTTCTGAGCAGAGTGAAGCTAATTCGGTTACAGGGCTTGATTTCGAGTACATGAGGCACAGAAACAGGGATGTCTGTATAATTTCCTCAGGCGATCGAGAGTCCCTAGATGGAGTGGGGCTGAAGAAGGGAAACAGCAGGCCACCATCTCTGCCCTTAATTAGGCATGCAGAACGGTATTTGCTTAATCCAGCGCATGAGGTTGCATGTCTCATGGAACCATTAATGTTGATGCCTGCAGTCGCAGAAGATTACACACTTTATGAAGCAGACTTATAGATTTATCCAACTGTAAACATGTCACGTATCAAAATCTGATTTTACAAAACAAGAAAATTAAGAGTTAATAATTTGCTTTACAGAAAGATTCACCATAAGATTATTTAAAATTCGAACTCCGCTAGCATACTGCAGATGTGCTAGATTTACATAATTGCGCCTACCCAGAACGATCAGAATTTTGTGCAGGGTGAGGAGGACCTCTCAGTAGCAGTATGAACTTGGTCTGAACTTGCTTTTGTGTAAGAATGATCTGAATGAAGGGCATCTACAGCTGCTCTTTCTATCCCATTGGGCCATCAGGTTAAGCCAAGTTTCAGAAATGCTCAGTTTCTTAGAGGCATAACTATATCAATTAATGTGTTTGAGAGCTACACTTATCCCCCTCCCCAGGTTTATTGAGATATAATTGACATGTATTATTGCATAAATTGAAGGTGAACAAAGTGTTGATTTGATACACTCCTATATCTCAAAATAATTACCAGCATAGCATTAGCTAATACCTTTCTCAAGCCTCGTAACTACCATTGTGCGTGGGTGTGTGTGGTGAGAACGTTTAAGATCTATTCTCTTAGTATATAACCTTCAAGTAAATAATGTAAGATTGTTAACTGTGATCACCATGCTGTACATTAAATCACCAAAACTTATTCATAATTAGAAGTTTGTACCTTTTGACCAACATCTATCTCCCTCAACTGCCAGCTTCTGGAAACCACCATTCTGGTTTCTATTTCTAGGAATTTGGATTTTTTTAGATGCCATGTGTAAGTGAAGGTGTATTTGTCTTTCTCTGTGTGACATATTACACAGCACAATGTCCTCAAGTTCCGTCCGTGTTGTCACCAACAGCAGTGTTTTCCTCTTATGGCTGCATAATATTCCATTGTGTGTGTGTGTTTACATGTGTTAAGCAGCTTGCTCAGAGTTAAATGGGATATCTGTTTCTTTCGAGTGTGTAGGGTGGGTGAAGAATCCACCTGCAGTATAGGAGACATAGGAGACATGGGTTCGATCCTGGGGTTGGGAAGTTCCCCTGGAGGAGGAAATGGCAACCCACTCCACTATTATTGCCTGGAGAATCCCACGGACAGAGGAGCCTGGTGGGGTACAGTCCATGGAATTTCAAAGAATCGGGCACGACTGAGGGGCTAAGCACGCACGCATGCATCTGTTCTTAAACACTGAATGAAATAGTAAAAGTGTATCCCCTGCTCAGGTCACCAATCCTATTTCAGTTTTCAGAGACACTTTTCTGTCAATGGTCTGGATTATAAATTTCAGATTTCCTTGAATGCAAACATGTATACTACTAACAAAATCAGATTATGCCATACAAACTGAATTTCAAAATTTTGGCAATCACGTTTTTCATCTCTGAAAACTCTTTCTTGTCCCTGATTGTTCATTTTTCTTCACAGTCAGTTGAGAATACTAATAACTTTGAGGATACTGATCATACTTCTACTTCTGGTGCTGCTGCTCGATAACTTCAGTCGTCTCCGACTCTGTGCAACCCCACAGACAGCAGCCCACCAGGCTCCCCCATCCCTGGGATTCTCCAGGCACTAACAAATAATAAATTTCTCCTCTTCCCTAAGTTGTTTCTTTTTTGTGCTCCCACTGTCTATTGAGCTCTGATATTTAATGCTTGATAAACTGGATTTATTAGCAGAGGTAGCAAGCTGGATCTCCTCCTTGACTGGGTAGATTTTTCTATTCTATGTGTCTTTTTGATGAGTAGCTTTTAGATGCAAATGCTATAAATTTTATTGTCTCCCAGTTTTCTAATTAGCCAGTTTACCATTAAATACTTTTACCATTGAACTCCTTCTCCCTGCTTTCTCCAGGTTTATTTTGTTCTCTTGTTCTAGCTTTGGAATTTACTGCTCAATTCTGGCATCCGGCCAAAAAACAGGCAAAGTTGTTTGGTGCTTTTTCCCAGTGCATCTGTTCTCGAAGACCAGAGAGAAAAAATATTTATCTCACTGAAACTTGCAGGGGACGTTATGAAGTTAAAGTACGTTCATGATAGAAGAGAGCCTTGAAGTGAGTTGGGAGGTTGGTGAATGAGGAGCAGCTGCTTGGGGCTATATCTCATCTCTGGAAGGGCTTGGTTATTGCTCACCTCTGTCTCTGTGGCCTTTTTGGTCCATACAACAAAGCACTTGAAGCCATAGCATTTCTCTGCCAGAGTAGATGGTCTGGTCCTGCTAAGGACTAGCCTGAGTGGTGTGTGTGAGGTAGGATGGGTAGAGGCTGTTTTATGGAGCTTTCTGGGGACTGTGGAAGCTCCCACAGAGCCACCAAGGGCTAGAGAATCCATTGTCTTTCCTTCAGTGTGCTTGCTCCTTCTTTCTGAGAAAAAAGCACTCCTGCTTTCCTCTAACAGAGAGGGCAATGGCACTCCACTCCAGTACTCTTGCCTGGAAAATCCCATGGACAGAGGAGCCTGGTAGGCTGCAGTCTATGGGGTCGCTAAGAATCGGACACGACTGAGCGACTTCACTTTCACTTTTCACTTTGATGCATTGGAGAAGGAAATGGCAACCTACTCCGTTGTTCTTGCCTGGAGGATCCCAGGGACGGGGGAGCCTGGTGGGCTGCCATCTATGGGGTTGCACAGAGTTGGAGACGACTGAAGTGACTTAGCAGCAGCAGCAGCAGCAGCTTTCCTTTAAATAGGCTCTCCTCAGAATCCTGGCCTTTGCTTATCCAGACTATTTGCTTGCAAGGTGAATATGGTGTGCCTTTCCTCTCTTACTATTTGACTTTGTTTCAGAGCTTCTTTTACTGGGTTAAGCCTTGCATTTTAGGAAAAATTTCAGAAGCAGAAGGTTTATAGGGAGCATTGGCTACTGCAGAATGGGCTCAAATTTAGTGGTTCAACTTTCTAGATTGTCACATTATTTTCTTCAAAGGGCAGAGTGGAGAGACCATGTTACATGCTGCCCACTTCCAGTGGAGCCTAAAGCATTCCATACAATATCTGCATGTATTTCAGCATAAAAATATTTCATTTCCCCAGATTTGCATAAATATCTAATAAAGATGTATCACATAGTTTCTTATCTTCCTGAAGCTGAGTGCCCTGGTTTGAGAAGGAAAGGGAACTACAAGAATTGTATATAGTAATTTTTGTTTTCATTTGGTCTTTTTAAGAGACAAAAATCTCAGGAGATTAATTGAGATGGGGCTTCAAGAGCTTGGGAGCATTTAGGAGGGAGGGAAACAAGCATTTACTGAGGCCCTGCTGGGTACCCTGGTGGCTCAGATGGTAAAGAATCTGGCCTGCAATGCAGGAGACCTGGGATGATCCTTGGGTTGGGAAGATCCCCTGGAGAAGGGAATGGCTACCCACTCTACTATTCTTGTCTGGGGAGTTCCATGGACAGAGGAGCCTGGCAGGCTACAGTCCATGGAGTAACAAAGAGTTGGATGTGACTGAGTGACTAACACTTTCAGTTTGCTGTGTACCGAAAGCTCTTCTTATGGCTTGGTAAACATTCACAAGATGCCTCAGTTTTTATAGACATCAATAGCTGTGCAGATTGATGATGTTAATGGTCCAATTCTTCACTTTTTGCCTGGCCACTGTGTAAAACCATTCCACCTGATACTATACTATGGTGTGTGACTTGCCTTGGCCATTTGAGGTAAGCAAATGTGATGCAAGCAAGGATTAAAAGAAACTTGTGTGATTGGGTTTGTTCTCTCTTAGCACCTTTACCATGTCATGAGAATGAGATTAGCTTAGCTGGCTGGAGGATGGGAACACGTGAAGCAGAGCGAGATTGCCCTAACTGGATAGGCTGAGGCCATCCTAGACCAGCCAACTGCAAGCCACGCCCTAGCAGAGCCAACCTACAGACATGCACGGGCCAGCCATGCTGCAGACACGTGAGTGTACCGAGCTAAGCTTGGTTGCACTCATCCTAAACCAACCAAGCCCAGCAGACTTACCAGCTAAGTAACTGTTTACCATTGCCTACCACTGAGATTTTGCGGTTATTTCTTGTATAGCTTTGTGCTGTGTCTGTGCTCAGTTGTCTTTGACTTTTTGTGACACCATGGACTGTAGCCTGCCAGGTTTCTCTGTCCATGGAATTTTCCAGGCAAGAATACTGAAATAGGTTGCCATTTCCTTCTCCATGGAATCTTCGCGATCCAGGAATCAAACCTACATCTCCTGCATTGGGAGGCAGATCCATTACCTTGCACCACTTGGGAAGCAGCATTACTGGGGCAATAAATCACTGATACTGCCAGGTTTGTATTGCCAATCACCTTTTTATTCATAAGGAAGCTGAAGCTCAGAGGGGTTAATTGATGTACCTCTTACTCCTTGGAAGAAAAGTTATGATAGCATATCATAGATAGCTAGATAGCATATTGAAAAGCAGAGACATTACTTTGCCAACTAAGGTCCGTCTAGTCAAGGCTATGGTTTTTCCTGTGGTAGTGTATGGATGTGAGAGCTGGACTGTGAAGAAGGCTGAGCACCGAAGAATTGACGCTTTTGAACTGTGGTGTTGGAGAAGACTCTTGAGAGTCCCTTGGACTGCAGGGAGATCCAACCAGTCCATTCTGAAGGAGATCAGCCTTGGGATTTCTTTGGAAGGAATGATGCTAAAGCTGAAACTCCAGTACTTTGGCCACCTCATGCGGAGAGCTGACTCATTGGAAAAGACTCTGATGCTGGGAGGGATTAGGGGCAGGAGGAGAAGGGGATGACCGAGGATGAGATGGCTGGACGTGAGTCTGAGTGAACTCCGGGAGTTGGTGATGGACAGGGAGGCCTGGCGTGCTGTGATTCATGGGGTCGCAAAGAGTCAGACAGGACTGAGTGACTGAACTCAACTGAAGGTTACATAAGTAAGTGACTGGGTCAGAATGTGATCTAAGCCCTCTTGACTCCCGCAAATTACACTGAATGGGGATTAGAGCCAGAAAAGATGATATGATAAATTTATAATCTTTGAAATAACAAGCTCAGTCTCCTCCTGGTCCCAGTGGTTATCCTTCCCCCCTACTCCCCGATGGTTATTCTTTAAACATATGGCCAAATAGGAAAGAAACCTAAAAGTAGATTAGTTTTCAGGAAAATAAAGCCATTAAAATATGTTTTAATGTATTTACTATTTTTTTTTCTTTTTACATATTTTAAGCTGAAACTGCTCCTCAAGTACTCTTTCCTTTCTGTTTATATGATATATGCCATGAAGACTATGGAAAATCATAAAAGGAACTCTTACATTTCTTAGGCGAAGAAAATAAAAGTATTATGTAGTTTTCTCTGTTGGCATAAATGAGTAGATTAAACATAAGTAGGAGATTCAGCATATCTCTATTTCCCTGACACAAAAATAGTGCATTTGACCACTTTTTTGTGTTTTAGTACATTTTTGTCAACAATCTTTTATTATATAAAAAACCCATCTCTACTTCTCACAGAAGTTTTAAAATCATTTCACAGCTGAGTGGAACCCTAAACAGAGCTATCTTAGTGTAATGAAGCAGAAAACGATTGCTTCTTAACAAGACTGGTATATGGTGACAAACAGCTCATAAAAATCCCATCTGCCACAAAATGCTTCTATTTTAGTTGCCTTAGAATCTAAATAGTATATTTCCTATTTCTTTTCAGAAACAACAAAGGATGTATAAAGCCTTTACCACCATCAAATTATACTCTGACAAGGAAAAGCACTTGGTTCTTAATGGACTGATGTGGTCCATTCAGAGGACCACACATGTCTGGTGATGCCCTTTAGGGACTTTGACTGCTGCCTTCCACCACCCATTATAGACTCCAGAAGTGTTATATAATAAAGCAATACCATTTCTGATGTTTCAGCATCAGGGAGTGGCCTGTGCACCAATCAGCTATAGGTCTTATTTAGTAAAAACAGAGGACAGCTCCAGAGTTTGCAAAGAAATGGGACCATTTGTAGGATCTCTGATTTTATGAAAAACTGCATTTTGTAAGGAGAAGCATTTCTTCCAGCTTCTATTTATGGTTTTAGATGACAACTATATATATATATTCTTTATTTGGGTGGTATTTTCAAAGTGTTTTCCACCCTCCTACTAATTGCATGTATCCCTTCAGTTTTCAAAACATTTAAGCTCAATAACTTGATAAAAGTATAAATTCCACACTAGGAATCAAACCATGGTTTGATACTAGGTAATCTAGTATGCTTTTTAAGATGCAAATATATTCCTTGATAAATAAATCAACCCCTTTGGTTAGAATATAAAATATAATATTTACAAACTTATTTATTCAAAGATATTTGCTTTTAGAAGAACCTGGGCTATTTTCTTGGAAAGGGCCAGTGAGAATTCATATTTAAATACACTCAACTTTCAAGTAGAATGTAATGGAATTTTCTGGTTGGGGATACGATGACAGGCTTTCATGAAATGGCTGTGACTCGGCTCCCATCTTACTTGATAACAGGTGAAATTTTGCTTTAAAGGGTAAAGTATACTTGATTTTCATTGATTGATTACTGTACCAGTGACTTGTATTGTTTCATTTACCCGTACAGCAAATCTTCGACACAGTTCTGTTAGTATCTCTACAACATAGGGAGTACACAGGCTAAGAGAGATCGAAGCCACGTGGAGATGAAATAGTTGGTCAGTGATTCCAGAGCGCTTCACACCATGTTGTATTGTCTCATGGAGCAGCAGAAGGAGCACTGAATTAGGAGTCAGGTCTCCTGGGTACTTGCCTTGACTCTGCCTATACCCATGTCTGCTGATCATGTTGCTTCATGTTGATGAGGGGTTTGGAGCAAATGTTGCTGAAACTTCATCAAGCCCATTCTAGGATCTTGTTACTGAAAGTGGAGTCTAGCTTCTCACCACTGAAAGTCGATACTTGAGAGGCAAGGTTGGTAGAAAGGAAAGTTTTCTTTATTTCTAAGACTGGCAATTTGGGGGAGAAAGTGGACTCATGTCCAGAGGCCAACTCCCCACTGACAGTCAGTGAGCAAGAACTTACAAAGGGGAGTTTCAGGGATGTGTAGGCTACAGGCAGGAAGGGGCTGTATGCAGAAAGAGCACAGTCAGTTCTGACAGTCATCTTGAAATTGGTTGTGCAGTGGTCTGATCAGAATCATCCTGATTGTGTTGAGTATAGATAATCTTTAATTCTAGGGTTGATTTGCTCCCATTCCTTTGAGGCCAGTTCTCAGAAGTGTGGCAGCTTATGTTATGGCTACAGAATGGTCAGAAGAAGGCAGTTAACTTCTTCCACCTGGTGAGGGTTTCAGTATCTCCAAGACAGCTCAAAGGAGACAGCTCAGAATGTTTTCTATAGCCCTTAAAGGTTCCTCCTCAAGGAACCTTTGCTTAATGACTAAATTATCATTATTTTGTCCTGTTTGACTCTTATCCTTTGCTCCTACATTTTCTCACTTCTCTGATTAAATCTGTTCTTTGACTAATGTTTTTTCTACAGACAAAAGGCAGGCAGAGGACATGGGGAGGGAATCCCACTTGTTTCCTTTGTCTCAATCTAACAAAGGACGTTTGTACAGGAAAGCATGCAGACCGAAGTGAAGGAATTTGGTACTGTGTGCTATGTACTTCAGTTTAAATGTTGTTATTTGCCTGCGTATCATACACAGAATGTTACTCTAATGTTTAGAAATCCAAATAGTTTATATGTTCTCCTGTTGATGGACATTTAGGTTGATTCCAGGTTTTAGTTATTCTGAATAAAGTGCTAAGTACATTCTTGTGGAAATATTTTGTGCACTCTTTCTCTTGGGTTTGTAACTAGGTGTGAGATTTGCTCATCCAATAATATTTATTGAAAAAGTACTCTGCTAGGCACTGTATATCTTATTTACACTTTAAGAGTCTTTAGATATAAGCATTGTCCTGCCTATTTTAATTGTTAGCAAACAAAGCCCTAGAGAAGTTTAGTGACATCACATAGTGCTCATAGAACTTGTGATGCTCATTCTGTTCAACTCCAAAGTCTGGGCCTTTTCCTACTGGCCTGCATGGTCTTGCTAATGTGATTTTGCTAAGTCGTGTCTGACTCTTGGTAACCTGATGGACTATAGCCCACCAGGCTCCTCTGTCCATGGGATTTCCCAGGCAGGAATACTGGCGTGGCTCGCCGTTTCCTTCTTCAGGGGATTTTCCAGAGCCAGGAATCGAACCCAGGTCTCCTGCGTTGGCAGACAGATTCTTACCACTGAGACCTTTGAGAAGCCCAATGTGTTTTTATGTATCTCTAAACTTAGGATGTTGGATTACACATTTTACATACTTTATTTCAGTGAAAAAAAAATACATCTAGAGATAACTTTAATTTCTGGAGTAATCAGAGTTTTGAATAAAGTGACAACTTATACAAGAAGGGGGTGTAAAATGCAAAGAATTATTACAATTGACTGTTATAATAGGTTTAGCTACTAAAGAGTTAAAAGAAGCAAAACTGTAAAATATGAACATATTGATTCTATTTTCTAGAGTACACATTTTGATAGAGAATATTGAGTTAGTCTTGCCACAATAATTAGACTATAACTTCTAAAATAAATGTTATGCACAACAGAAAGGAGATATTAGATGACCATGGTTTGAATATAGATGGGGAAGATCTCATTAGGAAGGAATGAGCAAAAAAAAAAAAAAAAAAAAAGGAAGGAATGAGCAGAGGTGAAAGACTGTCTCTTATACACATCTAGATGTGTATAAGAGACAGGCCTATACCCATGTCTGCTGATCATGTTGCTTCATGTTGATGAGGGGTTTGGAGCAAATGTTGCTGAAACNAGATCTCATTAGGAAGGAATGAGCAAAAAAAAAAAAAAAAAAAAAGGAAGGAATGAGCAGAGGTGAAAGATGCTTATTTTTCTAAGAACTACCATATGTTTGCAAAGCTGTATCCAACTATTCCATATGAAATGTTTCTTATTTTCTTTAAAAAACAAGAATGAGAAGGAATTTGATCCACATAAATCAAATTCCCACTAAATATTGTCCTTTTTGCCATAAGAATCTGGGATAGATATATTTATAAATATATATATTTCATTTGCTTGCTGATTTAGGCTCTAATAGCTGCTGTTTTGAAGAATAGAACAAGCAGCTGCTGGTATCTCTAATTTTTAATGATATAATGGGAAAGAATATATTAATACAATGTGCTGTGTCTCTTGATGGGTTCCAAACTCAGATTTTATTCCAGTTCTTTAAAGTGGAAAATTTCATAGGCCAAGACTGCTCAAAAATAAGGCCTAAGTAAATACCCTCACAAATCCCAGCAGTTCACGTGACAACGGCACAGGCTGCTGAGAAATTATCATGGCTCAGAAGCCCAGTTTTCATCCTCTGTTTCAGGAAATGTCTGTGACCTATTTTTCCAGATTTCCTTTCCAGTCACTTCCACCCCCGCTTTCCCCTTTCTCTCCTTCTTCCCTTTTGGTGTGTGAAGGCATATTGTTCTAATTTCCTTTGTAATGAACATGAGACCATACGATATTAAAACCATTCTTTTTAAGAAATGAGGGACATCAAGAGTGTTTTTTTCCCCTCCCAATTCCTTTCTTCTGTCTGCTGGCTTCCATTCTAGTCTGTTTCTCTGTTTCATCTGCCATTTGGAATGACAGGTAGGTTTGGAAATGCTAACACTTTCTCAGATTATGGTTTTCTTTGGTAGTATAAAAATGAAAAAGGAATGAGCAGAGGTGAAAGATGCTTATTTTTCTAAGAACTACCATATGTTTGCAAAGCTGTATCCAACTATTCCATATGAAATGTTTCTTATTTTCTTTAAAAAACAAGAATGAGAAGGAATTTGATCCACATAAATCAAATTCCCACTAAATATTGTCCTTTTTGCCATAAGAATCTGGGATAGATATATTTATAAATATATATATTTCATTTGCTTGCTGATTTAGGCTCTAATAGCTGCTGTTTTGAAGAATAGAACAAGCAGCTGCTGGTATCTCTAATTTTTAATGATATAATGGGAAAGAATATATTAATACAATGTGCTGTGTCTCTTGATGGGTTCCAAACTCAGATTTTATTCCAGTTCTTTAAAGTGGAAAATTTCATAGGCCAAGACTGCTCAAAAATAAGGCCTAAGTAAATACCCTCACAAATCCCAGCAGTTCACGTGACAACGGCACAGGCTGCTGAGAAATTATCATGGCTCAGAAGCCCAGTTTTCATCCTCTGTTTCAGGAAATGTCTGTGACCTATTTTTCCAGATTTCCTTTCCAGTCACTTCCACCCCCGCTTTCCCCTTTCTCTCCTTCTTCCCTTTTGGTGTGTGAAGGCATATTGTTCTAATTTCCTTTGTAATGAACATGAGACCATACGATATTAAAACCATTCTTTTTAAGAAATGAGGGACATCAAGAGTGTTTTTTTCCCCTCCCAATTCCTTTCTTCTGTCTGCTGGCTTCCATTCTAGTCTGTTTCTCTGTTTCATCTGCCATTTGGAATGACAGGTAGGTTTGGAAATGCTAACACTTTCTCAGATTATGGTTTTCTTTGGTAGTATAAAAATGAAGGCAATTCATTTCTTACATGATAGTACACATATTTCAATGCTATTCTCCCAAATCATCCCACCCTCTCCCTTTCCTTCTCCCTCAGAGTCCAAAAGTCCGCTCTACACATCTGTGTCTCTTTTGCTGTCTTGCATACAGGGTCCTCATTACCATCTTTCTAAATTCCATATATATGTGTTAGTATACTGAAATGAATCGCCAGTCTATGTTCAATGCAGGATGCAGGATGCTTGGGGCTGGTGTATGGGGATGATCCGGAGGGATGATGTGGGGTGAGAGTTGGGAGGGGGGTTCATGTTTGGGAGTTCGTGTACACCCGTGGCAGATTCATGTCAATGTATGCCAAAATCAATAGAGTACTGTAAAGTAAAATAAAGTAAAATGGAAGCTCTAAAAAAAAAAAAATGAAGGCAGCCATAGTTCATATTCTACAGCCCACACCTAATGTATCAGAGGTGAAAGAAGCATTCCATTACGTCTTTTATTGGCCTCGAGTAGTATTAATTGCTTTATTATAGTGCAATACTCTTATGTTGTATTTCTGCCAAAGTCACATGAGTGAGGCAGAAAAAAATAGTGGCTAAAAATGAGGTTTATTTTATAAGATTATGGATATGGCTTCCTCGGATTCTATAAATGGCAAGAGTTCTCCATATATGGCGGTAGAGATATAAACTGACAGCAGATGTTTCAGGCGTGAGGAAAAAGATGAAAAACAGATCACGCTGAGTTAATAAACTGAATTCTTGGCTTTGACACTTCCCCGACAGGAAGGAAACAGTACTGAATGAATATAAACATTCTGACACACACACAATAAGGTGTACAGTGCTGGCTAAATTCTCACTTCCACGAGTCTCTGGGACTTCCTGGCCTCTGACCCCCACACCTGACACAACTTCTTGTCTCATTCAGGGTGAGCTTGGGG
This sequence comes from Oreotragus oreotragus, assembly GCA_006410675.1. Lineage (NCBI taxonomy): Eukaryota > Metazoa > Chordata > Mammalia > Artiodactyla > Bovidae > Oreotragus > Oreotragus oreotragus. Next base: position 79,262 of record SJYX01004813.1, on the reverse strand, counting down.
TGAAGTCTCCAGACTTGGAGGTAGATGGCAGTAGGAAGACCATTGGAAGGCTGTCCTTGCAGGCTTGTTTGGGCTCCATAACTAGTCACTGGTTGTCTGCATAGAAAAAAATTCAGCCTGCCTGGAAACATGTACTAATTTTAGGTTGTTTGAAGTGAATTAAAACAACAAGAGGTAATAAGGTGTTTTTACCTTTCACTCCTCATATCTTGGTATTTAAATAAGAATATTCTAACCTCTGCTCTTACTTAAAATGGGAATAGACCATAAACTCATTTCTTTTCCTCATGCCACCCCTTCCCTCTCTAGAATGAAAGGCGAATAAGCCACAAGCTCAATTCAAATATGAGTGGTTCTCATAGGAATGTAAGTCAAGGAAAGGAGGTTTCCCTTTCCAAGAGGACCCCTAAGTGGTGGACTGTCTGCATAAACTGACACAAAACACGAAACAGAGCCATACTTAAGAAAAACCTCGTGACAGCTGCTGGTAAATTTTGCATAACAGTTTCATTTGGGAAAAATGCTAAAGCTGATGGAAATAATCAGTTTAGTTTTCATTTTCTCTCCCCAGTTGATGATGCGATCTAGTATCCATGATGCTAGTTAAGACACAGGCTGAGTCCATAAGAGGTGGCATTAGAGAGATGTGTATCAGTCAAGGATATTGGATAAAAGCTACAGAAACTGACTCGTGGTAAAAGGAGAATTTATTGGAAGGATACAGAGGAGCAGCAGGACTGGAAAACTAGATTCAGAGCAGGAAAAGGACTGAGGGGCTTCAGGAATCCATGGGCCCATCAGAGTGCTGCTGCTAGAAGGAATGGGGGCTTAGGGTCAGATTCATGGGAGGAGTATCTTACTGGGTCAGCAGGGCCATAACTCTCCACCCCTTTCCTCCCATGATTAGTGCCAACAGGGTTTCTTACTGAATGATCTTATCCCACTGTATCCAATGGAGGAGGGATAATTCCTTAAAAGAACACCACAATGCTGTTATTAAAAGAAGGGAAGAATTCATGTTTATCTGCCCAAAGACATTATTGTCCACTGTACAGTGTAATGCGCTATTGATTTTATGCCATATTTTCTGTGGCTTTTAGCTCTTTGTCTATATAGTTTGTCAGAAGAAAGGGAACATGTAGGAAGAGAATGGGAAGTACTCTTGTTGCATACTATACAGCCTGAAGAGGTATAAGTAGTTCACATGAGCACCAGGTATAAGTGGTTAAACTCAAAACTCTAATCTGCTGCCATCAGTAAAGATGCTGAGTTTTAATCCATAGGAAGTATCATGGCCTTGACTTTTTGCCTAATGGGGAACTTTGTCTTAGCTGGCATCTGGGTTTTAAGATATTCTTTTTTACTAAATAGAGAAGTTAACATAATCTCCCTCCTTGTCCAGGGAAGGGACAGAACACAAAAGTAATGAACAAGGGACCCCCAGGCAGAAGAGCCACAGTCCTCACAAACTGAAGAGATACACATCTCCAGCAAGGAGTAGTAATTAATGTCAGGTCTGTTTTGCAGAGCATATGGCAAAGAAGGAAAACCTCCTTAGCAATAGTGTTGATAAATATCATGTATTTACAATTGCAGATGTAAATACTACTAATTTTGTACAGATGGTGATCAAGGCCCAGGCATTATGATGGGAATGTCCCATAATAGGTTGGCAAATGGCAAGAGTAGAAGAGGTTTAGCAAAACCCAAGCTAAAAGAAAAGAGGAGAAACCCAGAATATTTCCTCATGGAGACAGTTTATCTCAGGCAGCTAGATCAGAATTATTGTGGACTGAGAAATAGGCATTAATTATACTAGCATCTCTCTTTATATTGTTTATAATTTATTGTATTTAATTTTGCATGAATTAACTGTGTAGTAAACAGTTTGAGGTTTTCATTCTATAGTGGTAGATCAGGCTTTCTGCTATTTCCAGATAACTCCTGGAGGATCAGAGAAGAGCTTGGCAGATCTCCAAATGGACCCAGAGGGCCCTGCACTGTAACTTAATGGGCAGGAAGAAAACAAGCAGCTGCAACCACAAAACAGAATATGTTTGAGGACATCATCGTTGTGACATAAAAAGAACAAGATTTGTGGAGCCTCTGGGGCTTCAACACAACTGGGTTTAAATTCCGACTTTGCTGTTTGCTTAGCACTGTGACCTTGGAAAACTCACTCAATCCCTCTGAACCTTACTTTCCTCGTCTGAAAAATGGATGTGATGAGAAAGTCTCTATCCTGTGGGGAAGTACCAGAAGATGAGGCATTTTTGTCATAGGCACAACTCTTGCATGTAGGAAGAACTCAATATATGTTAGATATAAGTTTTAAAAAGGGGCGAGGATCTAGTTATTCATAGGGCAAATTAATGGGAAAGTAAATTTTGAGTAAAGCTTTGGCTGTAGAACTGGAGGGTACTTAGGTTATTGATAATACACAGGACATACATAATGAAGTAATTATAAACATGATAACATGAATTCATGGTCAGCACTGTGTGAACTCAATGTCTGACCTATGTGATTTTTCCGCTCCAAACTCAATACAATCTCAGGTTGCATCCATGAAATCATGACGTCTTGACTATTTGGAGGTATTGTCACCATTATATTTGATTCTCATTTGATAATGTCTGTGGCATTCTGTGCCGTTCTGGAGGTGGAACACATTTTAAGAGGGCCACCGATGGAATAGGTTGATGGAATTGGTAGAGGGTCTGGCTATCCATGCCAAATAAGAAATGTTCGAAGGAACTGGGGATGAGTTGGAGCATTTGAAGCTAAAAGGAGATTTGATTGCTGTCTTCAAAAGTTGAAAGGCTGATTGTGAAAGAGATTTGCATGAGTGCAGAGGATGGAAATAAAATGGAAGGAGATGATGGCTCAGAATAAAGAGGCTAATAATTAGATCTTTTCTATGTTTGGATGGTCCTCTTCCTAAGCTGATTTGGTTCTTGGAAGAGTCACACTTAGGCAGCTATTAATCAGAAAACCATGGAAGACTGTTTCAGATGTTTATTTATGGCTGTGCTGGGTCATTATTGCTGCACATGGGCTTTCTGTAGTTGTGGTACACGGGTTTCTTGTTGTGGTGGCTTCTTGTATTTTCAAGCACAGAGTCTAGACTCTTGGGCTTCAGTAGTTGTAGCTCTCAAACTCTAGAGCATGGACTCAGTAGTTGTGTCACATGGGTTTAGGTGGCCCTTGAGCTTTGGTGCCTCGCAGCATGTAAAATCTTCCCAGACCAGGGATCAAACCCATGTATCCTACATTGGCAGGTGGATTTTTAACCACTGGACCACCAGGAAAGTTCTATTCTAGCATTGTGGCTCTAACATTTAATGTTCTTCAAGGACGGAAATAAAAAGTAGCTGCCATGAAGCCAGAGGAATCCCTAGTGTTTCTTAAGGATAACAGAAAATTTCTGTAAAAGACGGCCTGCTTTTCTTGGATCTCAGGAGTCAATGTCCCTGTATCCAGTTGTGGAAAGGTATGACTGGACAGTTAGAGGCTCTGAGCATCAGGGGCTCAAAGTAGAATAAACATGCACGTGAAAAAGTGGCTACACTTTTCTCTTTGCATCCTCTTGATTGTCAATCTGCTTTTGTTACTATTGACTGCTAAAGTGAAGAGTATTAATGATGTTAGGATCAAGTTTCTCAGTAGCAGACTTGGGAGGGACCCTGTGTAGTTTACTTAAGCAATTCCCTAGATTTCTTAACCACCATGAGGCAGACCATGTTTTTAAAAGTGACCTCTTGAGTAAACCTGTATGCAGGTCAGGAAGCAACAGTTAGAACTGTACATGAAACAACAGACTGGTTCCAAATAGGAAAAGGAGTACGTCAAGGCTGTATATTGTCACCCTGCTTATTTAACTTCTACGCAGAATGCATCATGAGGAATACTGGGCTGGAAGAAGCACAAGCTGGAATCAAGATTGCCAGGAGAAATATCAATGACCTCAGATATGCTGATGACACCACTCTTATGGAAGAAAGTGAAGAAGAACTGAAGAGCCTCTTGATGAAAGTGAAAGAGGAGAGTGAAAAAATTGGCTTACAGCTCAGCATTCAGAAAACTAAGATCATGGCATCCAGTCCCATCACTTCATGGCAAATAGATGGGGAAACAGTGGAAACAGTGGCTGACTTTATTTTTCTGGGCTCCAAAATCACTGCAGATGGTAACTGCAGCCATGAAATTAAAAGACGCTTACTTCTTGGAAGGAAAGTTATGACCAGCCTAGACAGCATATTCAAAAGCAGAGACATTACTTTGCCAACAAAGGTCCGTCTAGTCAAGGCTATGGTTTTTCCTGTGGTCATGTATGAATGTGAGAGTTGGACTGTGAAGAAGGCTGAGTGCCGAAGAATCGATGCTTTTGAACTGTGGTGTTGGAGAAGACTCTTGAGAGTCCCTTGGACTGCAAGGAGATCCAACCAGTGCATTCTGAAGGAGATCAACCCTGGGATTTCTTTGGAAGGAATGATGCTAAAGCTGAAACTCCAGTACTTTGGCCACCTCATGCGAAGAGTTGACTCATTGGAGAAGACTCTGATGCTGGGAGGGATTAGGGGCAGGAGGAGAAGGGGATGACCGAGGATGAGATGGCTGGATGGCATCACTGACCCAATGGACATGAGTCTGAGTGAACTCTGGGAGTTGGTGATGGACAGGGAGAACTGGCGTGCTGCGATTCATGGGGTCGCAAAGAGTTGGACACGACTGAGCGACTGAACTGAAGTGATGCTGTCTATGCTCTTGACCATCATGCTATCCTACCTGGAGGGGAGATAGGGGAGGGTTGAAGGACCACAGTCTTTGAGATCAGAAAGGGGAGGGTTGAAGCCAACAGCCTTCTGGAGACCAGCTCTGGGGACCATGGTCAAACTGCTCATACAAAGGCTCAGGCTCCTGTCTCTCAAATCAAAGCAATAACAGTATCTGCTTCATAAGTTGGTTACAAGGACTGATTAAACCATGACGTGATAAAACTTTTGGCATAGTGACTTGCACTTTGCAGGCTCTCAATGAACACTGCGAATATTGGGAATACCTTACCTGTCTCCTGAGAAATCTGTGTGTGGGTCAAGAAGCAACGGTTAGAACTGGGCATGGAACAATGACTGGTTCCAAATTGGGAAAAGAGTACATTAAGGCTGTATATTGTCACCCTGTTTATTTACCTTATATGCAGAGTAAGTAAGTAAAGTCACTCAGTCGTGTCCGACTCTTTGTGACCCCGTGGACTGCAACCCACTAGGCTCCTCAGTCCATGGGATTCTCCAGGCAAGTATACTGGAGTGGGTTGCCATTTCCTTCTCCAGGGGATCTTCCCGACCCAGGGATCAAACGCAGATCTCCCACATTGGAGGCAGACGCTTTAACCTCTGAGCCACCGGGAATTTAGCCCTTATCAAGTGTAAACCATGATAGCAGGTTCAGTTCAGTTCAGTCGCTCAGTTGTGTCCGACTCTTTGCGACCCCATGAATCGCAGCACGCCAGGCCTCCCTGTCCATCACCAACTCCTGGAGTTCACTCAGACTCACGTCCATCGAGTCAGTGATGCCATCCAGCCATCTCATCCTCGGTCATCCCCTTCTCCTCCTGCCCCTAATCCCTCCCAGCATCAGAGTCTTTTCCAATGAGTCAGCTCTTCGCATGAGGTGGCCAAAGTACTGGAGTTTCAGCTTTAGCATCATTCCTTCCAAAGAAATCCCAGGGTTGATCTCCTTCAGAA
>SJYX01004813.1:27299-64600 GCA_006410675.1 Oreotragus oreotragus | reverse complement strand
TTCCCTATCATCAGTTCTTTAAACTTTATTAATACTTCTTTCAATTTTTATTACTTTGTCAATTTATGTAAATGCATCATGTATCCCTGAAAAGAATACATATTTGGTATCTGTGGAGAAAATATTCTTTATAGATGTTAGTTCAAGTAGTTTACTGTGTTGTTTCTATATTTCCTTAACTTTTTCTTCTTAGTCTGTTGCTTTCTATAAGGAGTATATGAAAAAGATATGTTGTTAGGTCCTTATTGGTTCACAGTTGTTACCTTTTATCATTATATTGTCCCTTCTTTTTCTTATTAGTGCTTTTTTTTCTTTGTTAATATTAACATTCTAGCCTATATTTTGGAGAAGGTGATGGCACCCCACTCCAGTACTCTTGCCTGGAAAATCCCATGGATGGAGGAGCCTGGTAGGCTGCAGTCCATGGGGTTGCTAGGAGTCGGACACGACTGAGCGACTTCACTTTTACTTTTCACTTTCATACATTGGAGAAGGAAATGGAAACCCACTCCAGTGTTCTTGGCTGGAGAATCCCAGGACGGGAGAGGCTGGTGGGCTGCCATCTCTGGGGTCGCACAGAGTTGGACACGACTGAAGCAACTTAGCAGCAGCAGCCGGAGCCTATATTTCTTTGGCTGTTATTATTTGCCTGGTATGTAACTATCCCTTTTCTGTTAATTTTACTTTAAAAATATATTTGAGAAGTTTATGACTGGCTTGGTTTCTGTTTTATTACCTTTTAATAGATAATTTAACCCAATTGCATTAGTTTTTATTAATGCTATATTTATACTTATTTATTACATGGATTTTACTTTGCTTTTTCCTTGCTTACTCCCTTCCCCTTCAGTGGGGCTCCCCTGATAGCTCAGTTGGTAAAGAATCTGCATGCAATGCAGGAGACCCGGGTTCAATTCCTGGGTGGGGAAGATTCCCTGGAGAAGGGATAGGCTACCCACTCCAGTATTCTTGGGCATCCCTTGTGGCTCAGCTGGTAAAGAAACTGCCTGCAACGTGGGAGACATGGATTGGGAAGGTTCCCTGCAGAAAGGAAAGGCTACCCACTCCAATGTTCTGGCCTGGAGAATTCCATGGACTTCTCCATGTGGTTGCAGAGTGGACATGACTGAGCAGCTTTCACTTTCACTTTCCCCTTCTGTAGCATGATCCAGCTTTCTTTATTCCTTTTTCTCCATTTGCTGTTTTGGAAGTTATATATTCTATTTTCATATCTATTTCCCCTAAAATTGACATTTATCCTAAACTTTATAATATTTAAAATTTATCAGTCTCTTTATTTTCCTCTGGAACTGTTTTGGGGGAGGGGTTTAGAAAGTTTTAACTCTGTTCCTCAGCCTCTTCCAACAAGCTTGTTGTTCAGTTGCTCAGTTGTGTCCGACTCTTTGCGACCCATGTGCTGCAGCACACCAGTCTTCCCTGTCCTTCACTATCTCCCGGAGCTTGCTCAAACTCGTGTCCATTGAGTCAATGATACCATCCAACTATCTCATCCTCTGTTGCCCCCTTCTCCTTCTGCCCTCAGTCTTTCCCAGCAGCAAGCTCTTTTCCAATGAGTTGGCTCTTTGAACTAGGTGGCCAAAGTATTGCAGCTTCAGCTTCAGCATCAGTCCTTCCAATGAATATTCATGGTTAATTTCCTTTAGAATTGACTGGTTTGATGAATTCTTTGTTGTACAAAGAACTCTCAAGAATCTTTTCCAGGACCACAATTAGGAAACATCAATTCTTCGATGCTCAGCGTTCTTTACGGTTTAACTCTCACATCTATACATGACTACTGGAAAAACCATTAACTTTGACTAGATGGACCTTTGTCAGCAAAGTAATGTTTCTACTTTTTTAATAAGTTGTCTAGATTTGTTATATCTTTTCTTCCAAGGAGCAAGTGTCTTTTAATTTCATGGATGCAGTCACTGTCTGCTGTGATTTTGGAACACAAGAAAATAAAGCCTGTCACTGTTTTCATTTTGCCCCCCATCTCTTTGCCATAAAGTGGCAACCTTGCTCAATTTAAATTTTGTCTGTTAAGTTAGTTAAAACTTGTTTTTCATACCCTGGCAAAATTAGTCAATTATTATTATAAATAAGTCATAGCTTACTTATATATACCCATATATATATATATATATATATAATTTTTTTCCTCACTGTTACTTCATACTCTTTTTTCCTTCCTTCTGGGCTTAATTTCTTTTTTGCTGAAGTATGTTCTTTAGTAGTTTTCTCAGAGAGGGCCTATGAGTGTAAATCTCTCAGTCTCTGATGTTCTAAAGATGTTTTTATTTCGCATGAATTCCTGTATCTTAATTTAGATGGAAATAGCACTTTAGGTTGAACTATTTTCCATGAATGCTTTTTCAATATTATCTCCAGCATCTATTGTTACAGATTCTCAGTCTAATTTATCATTTTATAAGTCTTTTCCTTAGATTACGCTTAACAGATTTTTTATGTCTTTCAACTACAGCAGTGCCAAAAAGAAAATTCTGACTGTGGACTTTCTTGTTTCCTTTTTTATTAAAGTATAATTGACTTAGAATATTATAGTAGTTTCAGGTATACAACATAGTGATTTGATATTTTTATACGTTACAAAATAATCACCATGAGAAATCGAGTTGCCATCTGTCACCATATAGTTATTACAATATTATTTGACTACCTTCCCTACATTACATTTCTGTGATTTATATATTTTATAATTGGAAGTTCAGACTTCTTAATCTTCCTTAACCATTTCCCTACTATTTCCCCTTTGACATCTACCAGTTTCTACTTTGTATCTATGACCCTATTTATATTTTATTTTTATAAGACGCTTGCTTGTTTTGCTTTTAGATACCACATGTAAGTGAGATTAAACAGTATCTGTCTTTATCTGACTTATTTCACTTAGCATAATATCTTCTAGATTCATCCATGCTTTTGCAAATGGCAAGATTTTATTTTTTATGGCTAAGTAATACTCTATTATACATACACACACATATATGTATATATATGTATAGGCATGGTAAGTATATTATATTCACCATACCTTCTTTAACTGTTGATTTATCAGTAGACACAGGTTGTTTCCATATCTTGGCTATTGTAAATAATTACCTGATGAACATATGGGTACAAGTATCTTTTTGAATTAGAATTTTTTTTTTTAGAATTAAATTAGAATTTTTTTTTTTAGAATTAAATTAGAATTTTTTTTTTTTAGAATTAAATTAGAATTTTTTTTTTTTTTAGAATTAAATTAGAATTTATTTTCTTCATGTAAATACCTAAGAATGGAATTGGTGAATCTGATGATAGTTCTATTTTTAATTTTCTGAGGAATTTCCATACTGTTTTCCACTATGGCTGTACCAGTTTGTAATACTACCAACACTACCAGGGTTCCCCTTTCTCTCCAACCTTGCCAACACTTGTTATTTCTTGTCTTGATAATAGCCATTCTGACAGGTGTGAAGTGAAATTTAACTGTGGCTTTGATTTACATGTCCCTGATTATTAGTGGTTTGTGCCTTTGTGCATGCTCAGTCATGTCTGACTCTTTGCTACCCTTTGAACTACAGCCTACCAGGCTCCTCTGTCCATGGGATTTTACAGGCAAGAATATTGGAGTGGGTTGACATTTCCTCCTCCAGGGCATCTTCTTGACCCAGGGATTGAACCCATGTCTCCTGCAAATCTCCTGTATTGTAGGCAGATTCTTTCCCTGCTGAGCCACTGGAAAAGCCCTGTTATTAGTTATATTGAGCAGCTTTTTGTATGTCAGTTAACCATGTTTTCTTTGGAAAAATGTCCATTCAGATCCTCAGCCCATTTTAAATAAAGTTGTTTGCTTTTTTGATGTTGAGTTTATGAACTCTTTGTGTATTTTGGATATTAATCTCTTATCAGATATATTAGTTGCAAATATTCTCTCCCATTCAGTTGACTGTCTTTGCATTTTGTTGATAGTTTTCTTCACTGTGTAAAACTTTTTGGTTTCGTTTGCTCCCATTTGTTTATTTTTGCTTTTGTTTTCCTTCCCCAAGGAGACACATCCAAAAAAAATATTGCTAAGACTGAAGTCAAAAAAGTGTGCTGCCTATGTTTTCTTCTAGAAGTTTTATGGTTTCTGGTTTTACATTCAAGTCTTTGTCCACATAGAGGTTTTGTGTGTGTATGTGTGTGTGTGTTATGTACCATGTGAGAAAGCAGTCCAGTTTGATTCTTCTGTACGTAGTTGTCTAGTTTTCCCAACACTATTTAGTGAAGAGGCTATCTTTTTCCCATTGTATGTTCTTGCCTCCTTTGTAATAGCTTAACTGGCCATGTGAGAGTTGTACCATAAAGAAGGCTGAGCACCAAAGAATTGATGCTTTTGAATTGTGGTGCTGGATAAGACTCTTAAGAATCTTGGACTGCAAGGAGATCAAACCAGTCAATCTGAGAAGAAATTAACCCTGAATATTCATTGGAATGACTGATGCTGAAGCTGAAGCTCCAACACTTGGGCTACCTGATGCGAAGAGCCGACTCATTGGAAAAGACCCTGATGCTGGGAAAGACCAAAGGCAAAAGGAGAGGGAGATGGCAGAGGACGAAAAGGTTAGATAACATCACTGACTCAGTGGACATGAATTTGAGCAAACTCTGGGAGATAGTGGAAGACAGAGGAGTCTGGCGTGCTGCAGTCCATGGGGTCGCAAAGAATCAGACACAACTTAGCCACTGAACAGAAACAATGAGTATGATTCATTTCCATGCCCTTTATTCTTTTCTGTTGATCCACGTGTCTGTTTTTGTGCTAATACCATACTGGTTTAATTAGTTTGTGCCCATACCATACTGCTTTGATTATACTACTGTAGCTTTGTAGTATAGTTTGAAAGCAGAGAGTGTGTGGTACTTCCAAATTTGTTTTTCTTTCTCAAGATTGTTTTGGCTAGTTGAGATGTTTTTGGATTTTCACACAAAGTTTAGATTTATTCTGTGAAAAATTCCACTGGTATTTTGACAGAACTTGTATAAATTTGTAGATTGCTTTCGGTTATATGGTCACTTTAACAACATTAGTTCTTCCAGCTCATAAATATGGTATATCTTTTTTTTTTTTAAAATTATTTATTTGGCTGTACCAGGTCTTAGTTAAGGCATGCTGCATCTTTAGTTGTGGCATGTGGGAATCTAATTCCCTGACCAGGGATTGAACCTTGATCTCCTACATTGGGAACATGGAGTCTTAGCTACTGAACCACCAAGGAAGACCCAACATGATATATATCTTTCCATGTGTTTGTGTCATCTTAAATTCTTTATCAATGTCTTAGAATTTTCTGAGTGTATATCTTTTCCTCCTTTGTTAGATTTAGTTCCAGTTATTTTATTATTTTTTGATGTAGTCATACATGGGATTGTTTTCTTCAATTCTCTTTCTGGTAGTTCATTGTTAGTAGAACAGATTTTTATATACTAACTTTGTGTCCTACTTTACAGAATTCATTTATTAGTTCTAATAGATTTTGGTGACATCTTTAGAATTTTCTGTATATAATATACCATCTGCAAAGAGTGACAATTTTACTGCTCTTTTTCCAATTTAGATGCCTCTTTTTTTTCTGGTCTAATTGCTGTGGCTAGGACTTCCAATTCTATGTTGAATAAAAGTGATGAGAGTGGGCATCTTTGTTTTGTTCCTGATCTTAGAGGAAAAGTTTCAGCTTTTTACCAAGTATGATGCTCAGAGGTTAAAGCGTCTGCCTGCAATGCGGGAGACCTGGATTTGATCCCAGGGTTGGGAAGATCCCCTGGAGAAGGAAATGGCAACCCACTCCAGTATTCTTGCCTGGAGAATCATGGACGGAGGAGCCTGGTGGGCTACAGTCCATGGGATCGCAAAGAGTTGGACACGACTGAGCGACTTCCATTCCATTTTCATGATGTAAGCTATGAGATGATCATAAATGGCCTTTATTATATTGAGGTATGTTCCCTCTATACACATCTTGCTAAGAGTTTTTTTTTTTTTTTTAAATTTTGCTTTACAATACTGTATTGGTTTCGCCATACATTGACATGAATCTGCCACAGGTGTACATGAGTTCCCAATCCTGAACCCCCCTCCCACCTCCCTCCCCACATTATCTCTCTGGGTCATCCCAGTGCACCAGCCCCAAGCATCCTGTATCCTGTATTGAACATAGACTGGCGATTCGTTGCTTACATGATAGTATACATGTTTCAATGCCATTCTCCCAAATCATCCCACCCTCTCCCTTTCCCAGAGAGTCCCAAAGTCTGTTCTATACATCTGTGTCTCTTTTGCTGAGAGTTCTTATCACAAATGAATGTTGAATTTTGTCAAATACCTTTTTTGTATCTAGAGATGATCAAATGACTTTTGTTCTTTCTTAATCAGGTATATCAAATTGATTGATTTGCAGATGTACTATCTTTGGATCTCTGGGACTAATTCCATTTGATAATAGTTTATGATTCTTTTAATGTATTTTAAAGTTTGATTTGCTAACATTTTGTGGAGGATTTTTGCATCTATGTTAATCACTGGCCTCTAATTTTCTTCTTTTTGTGGTGTCTTTCCCTGGTTTTTGTATTAGGATGATACTGGCTTTGTAGAATAAGTTCAGAAATATTCCCTCCTCTTAAATTTGAGAAATAATTTGAGAAAAACAAGGGTTAGTTCTTTAGATGTTTGGTAGTATTAGCTAGGTGCCCATCTAGTATCAAAATAATTTTTATTTTCAAATAAATTTCTGATCACAATAATTTAGTTTTGCTTTTTCTTTATTTCTTATTACTGTTATTTCTTCTGGCATTACTTATTATTTGTTATTTTAACTTTATTTCTTCTATTTTTTCTGTGTTTGCTTTTCTCATTCTGAGAGGGTTTAAATTATTTTCATGAGTGTAAGGACATGGTGATGGAGAAGGCGATGGCACCCCACTCCAGTACTCTTGCCTGGAAAATCCCATGGATGGAGGAGCCTGGTAGGCTGCAGTCCATGGGGTCGCTAAGAGTTGGACACGACTGAGCAACTTCACTTTCACTTTTCTCTTTCATGCATTGGAGAAGGAAATGGCAACCCACTCCAGTGTTCTTGCCTGGGGAATCCCAGGGATGGGGGAGCCTTGGTGGGCTTCGGTCTATAGGGTAGCACAGAACTGGACATGACTGAAGTGACTTGGCAGCAGCAGCAGGACATGGTGATCCAGTAAAAGACTTACTCAAATTAGATCTTGGTTTTCAGACTCCCTGATGGATGCTTAATATGCTAGGTCTTATTTCTCCTCTGGGACTAAAGTTACAGTACCAGAACTGAGATAAATTTAACCCTAAATTATGTGCTGTCAATATATTTTAATCAGAAGCCTGCAGAGTCTGATTCTGAAAGTCACCAATTTTGAACTCTGTCTCTGTGTTTGATTGCTCATGTAATATTAAACCCTAGTTGGGCCTTAATTTCAAGAAATGTGAACCAAATGAAGATTTCAAGTACTGCTGAGCCTATGGAAAGTGGTTTCTTTAAACTTGCTAAAATATACAAATAATGAGCTGTTTCTGATAGATGTTTTTGAATTCACTTGTCATATTTTAAAAACGGTCAGGAGTTATTAGTGGTCAGGATACTATTCCACATGTTTTTATTTCTGAATGTCTGCTAGGCATCTCAAACATAATGCCAAAACTCTTCTCACTTACCTCTCCTTCCCCAACCTATTTTCCCCCAGCCTTATATCTTAATAAAATCATCAGTTGTCACCAGTCACTCCAGCCCCAAACTTGGAAGTCATTTTCAGTTTCTTCTTTTCTCTTTCCTCCCATAAGCAATCCATCAGCAAGTTCGATTGTTTCCGTCTCCAAAAACATAGTCTTTCTTTCCAGTTCCTCTGCCACAACCTTGGAGTAAGTCATCATCTTTTCCCTCCTGGCTGCTTCTATGGCCCTTTCTCTAACTGCTGTTTCTGCTTCCCAGGCATTTTGGCTATGAGGTGTGTGCTTCTAACCACTGCAGCTGGCTGCCTCTTGTCTGCTTCTTCCTGCCCTTAGAATAAAGTCCAAACTCCTTACCATAGCCATGGCCCTTGGCAACACTGAACTCATTGACAGTTCCAGTGAGAAACTTTAGGGAAACTGTGCCTGTGAATAGCAGTCTACTGAGGGTGGAGGAGCCAGTGGCAGTTTAGAAATTGTGGCTAGCCAGTCATCATTTTGGGAATTTTGATATGAAAATGAGGGGAGAGGTAAGGGGGGCAACAAAAGCCAGCATAAGGGATAGAAGAGTGTTTTTTCTTCTTCTTTTTTCCCTTGGCCACACTGCACAGCTCGTGGGACCTTAGTTCCCTGACCAGGAACTGAATCTGGACCACAACAGTGAGAGCTTGGAGTCCTAACCACTGGACTACCAGGGAATTCCCAAGGAGCTGTCTCTTATACACATCTTGTTACTTCATACTCTTTTTTCCTTCCTTCTGGGCTTAATTTCTTTTTTGCTGAAGTATGTTCTTTAGTAGTTTTCTCAGAGAGGGCCTATGAGTGTAAATCTCTCAGTCTCTGATGTTCTAAAGATGTTTTTATTTCGCATGAATTCCTGTATCTTAATTTAGATGGAAATAGCACTTTAGGTTGAACTATTTTCCATGAATGCTTTTTCAATATTATCTCCAGCATCTATTGTTACAGATTCTCAGTCTAATTTATCATTTTATAAGTCTTTTCCTTAGATTACGCTTAACAGATTTTTTATGTCTTTCAACTACAGCAGTGCCAANTGGTTTAATTAGTTTGTGCCCATACCATACTGCTTTGATTATACTACTGTAGCTTTGTAGTATAGTTTGAAAGCAGAGAGTGTGTGGTACTTCCAAATTTGTTTTTCTTTCTCAAGATTGTTTTGGCTAGTTGAGATGTTTTTGGATTTTCACACAAAGTTTAGATTTATTCTGTGAAAAATTCCACTGGTATTTTGACAGAACTTGTATAAATTTGTAGATTGCTTTCGGTTATATGGTCACTTTAACAACATTAGTTCTTCCAGCTCATAAATATGGTATATCTTTTTTTTTTTTAAAATTATTTATTTGGCTGTACCAGGTCTTAGTTAAGGCATGCTGCATCTTTAGTTGTGGCATGTGGGAATCTAATTCCCTGACCAGGGATTGAACCTTGATCTCCTACATTGGGAACATGGAGTCTTAGCTACTGAACCACCAAGGAAGACCCAACATGATATATATCTTTCCATGTGTTTGTGTCATCTTAAATTCTTTATCAATGTCTTAGAATTTTCTGAGTGTATATCTTTTCCTCCTTTGTTAGATTTAGTTCCAGTTATTTTATTATTTTTTGATGTAGTCATACATGGGATTGTTTTCTTCAATTCTCTTTCTGGTAGTTCATTGTTAGTAGAACAGATTTTTATATACTAACTTTGTGTCCTACTTTACAGAATTCATTTATTAGTTCTAATAGATTTTGGTGACATCTTTAGAATTTTCTGTATATAATATACCATCTGCAAAGAGTGACAATTTTACTGCTCTTTTTCCAATTTAGATGCCTCTTTTTTTTCTGGTCTAATTGCTGTGGCTAGGACTTCCAATTCTATGTTGAATAAAAGTGATGAGAGTGGGCATCTTTGTTTTGTTCCTGATCTTAGAGGAAAAGTTTCAGCTTTTTACCAAGTATGATGCTCAGAGGTTAAAGCGTCTGCCTGCAATGCGGGAGACCTGGATTTGATCCCAGGGTTGGGAAGATCCCCTGGAGAAGGAAATGGCAACCCACTCCAGTATTCTTGCCTGGAGAATCATGGACGGAGGAGCCTGGTGGGCTACAGTCCATGGGATCGCAAAGAGTTGGACACGACTGAGCGACTTCCATTCCATTTTCATGATGTAAGCTATGAGATGATCATAAATGGCCTTTATTATATTGAGGTATGTTCCCTCTATACACATCTTGCTAAGAGTTTTTTTTTTTTTTTTAAATTTTGCTTTACAATACTGTATTGGTTTCGCCATACATTGACATGAATCTGCCACAGGTGTACATGAGTTCCCAATCCTGAACCCCCCTCCCACCTCCCTCCCCACATTATCTCTCTGGGTCATCCCAGTGCACCAGCCCCAAGCATCCTGTATCCTGTATTGAACATAGACTGGCGATTCGTTGCTTACATGATAGTATACATGTTTCAATGCCATTCTCCCAAATCATCCCACCCTCTCCCTTTCCCAGAGAGTCCCAAAGTCTGTTCTATACATCTGTGTCTCTTTTGCTGAGAGTTCTTATCACAAATGAATGTTGAATTTTGTCAAATACCTTTTTTGTATCTAGAGATGATCAAATGACTTTTGTTCTTTCTTAATCAGGTATATCAAATTGATTGATTTGCAGATGTACTATCTTTGGATCTCTGGGACTAATTCCATTTGATAATAGTTTATGATTCTTTTAATGTATTTTAAAGTTTGATTTGCTAACATTTTGTGGAGGATTTTTGCATCTATGTTAATCACTGGCCTCTAATTTTCTTCTTTTTGTGGTGTCTTTCCCTGGTTTTTGTATTAGGATGATACTGGCTTTGTAGAATAAGTTCAGAAATATTCCCTCCTCTTAAATTTGAGAAATAATTTGAGAAAAACAAGGGTTAGTTCTTTAGATGTTTGGTAGTATTAGCTAGGTGCCCATCTAGTATCAAAATAATTTTTATTTTCAAATAAATTTCTGATCACAATAATTTAGTTTTGCTTTTTCTTTATTTCTTATTACTGTTATTTCTTCTGGCATTACTTATTATTTGTTATTTTAACTTTATTTCTTCTATTTTTTCTGTGTTTGCTTTTCTCATTCTGAGAGGGTTTAAATTATTTTCATGAGTGTAAGGACATGGTGATGGAGAAGGCGATGGCACCCCACTCCAGTACTCTTGCCTGGAAAATCCCATGGATGGAGGAGCCTGGTAGGCTGCAGTCCATGGGGTCGCTAAGAGTTGGACACGACTGAGCAACTTCACTTTCACTTTTCTCTTTCATGCATTGGAGAAGGAAATGGCAACCCACTCCAGTGTTCTTGCCTGGGGAATCCCAGGGATGGGGGAGCCTTGGTGGGCTTCGGTCTATAGGGTAGCACAGAACTGGACATGACTGAAGTGACTTGGCAGCAGCAGCAGGACATGGTGATCCAGTAAAAGACTTACTCAAATTAGATCTTGGTTTTCAGACTCCCTGATGGATGCTTAATATGCTAGGTCTTATTTCTCCTCTGGGACTAAAGTTACAGTACCAGAACTGAGATAAATTTAACCCTAAATTATGTGCTGTCAATATATTTTAATCAGAAGCCTGCAGAGTCTGATTCTGAAAGTCACCAATTTTGAACTCTGTCTCTGTGTTTGATTGCTCATGTAATATTAAACCCTAGTTGGGCCTTAATTTCAAGAAATGTGAACCAAATGAAGATTTCAAGTACTGCTGAACCTATGGAAAGTGGTTTCTTTAAACTTGCTAAAATATACAAATAATGAGCTGTTTCTGATAGATGTTTTTGAATTCACTTGTCATATTTTAAAAACGGTCAGGAGTTATTAGTGGTCAGGATACTATTCCACATGTTTTTATTTCTGAATGTCTGCTAGGCATCTCAAACATAATGCCAAAACTCTTCTCACTTACCTCTCCTTCCCCAACCTATTTTCCCCCAGCCTTATATCTTAATAAAATCATCAGTTGTCACCAGTCACTCCAGCCCCAAACTTGGAAGTCATTTTCAGTTTCTTCTTTTCTCTTTCCTCCCATAAGCAATCCATCAGCAAGTTCGATTGTTTCCGTCTCCAAAAACATAGTCTTTCTTTCCAGTTCCTCTGCCACAACCTTGGAGTAAGTCATCATCTTTTCCCTCCTGGCTGCTTCTATGGCCCTTTCTCTAACTGCTGTTTCTGCTTCCCAGGCATTTTGGCTATGAGGTGTGTGCTTCTAACCACTGCAGCTGGCTGCCTCTTGTCTGCTTCTTCCTGCCCTTAGAATAAAGTCCAAACTCCTTACCATAGCCATGGCCCTTGGCAACACTGAACTCATTGACAGTTCCAGTGAGAAACTTTAGGGAAACTGTGCCTGTGAATAGCAGTCTACTGAGGGTGGAGGAGCCAGTGGCAGTTTAGAAATTGTGGCTAGCCAGTCATCATTTTGGGAATTTTGATATGAAAATGAGGGGAGAGGTAAGGGGGGCAACAAAAGCCAGCATAAGGGATAGAAGAGTGTTTTTTCTTCTTCTTTTTTCCCTTGGCCACACTGCACAGCTCGTGGGACCTTAGTTCCCTGACCAGGAACTGAATCTGGACCACAACAGTGAGAGCTTGGAGTCCTAACCACTGGACTACCAGGGAATTCCCAAGGAGTGGTTTTTTTTTTTTTTTTTTTTTTTAGAAAAGGGAGACTTGGAGCAATCTCATACAGCGTAGGAGGCAGAATAGAAAAGCTCAAAATATAGGGTGAAAAGATGACAGAATAATGCTTCTGAAGGGGCAAAGAGAAGTGGATGATTTAGTCTTAGACTCTACACTAGTTATTGGTTGCTAAGTAACAGATTACCTGAAAATTTAGCAGCTTATATGATAAACATTTAATATCTTACATAATTTCTGAAGGTCAGGAATCTGAGAGCTGCTTAGCTGGGTAGTTCTGGCTCCAGATATCTTGGAAGCGTGCCGTTTACCTGGTGGCCAGAGTTACAGTCTCTGAAGATTTGACTAGAGCTGGAGCAGCTGCATCTGAACTGTTAACAAGAAGCTTATGTTTCTCACCACATAGGCCTCCCCATAGGGCTGCTTGTGACAAGATTTCTAGGGCAAGTGATCCAAGAGAGTGTAAGAAAGTAAACGCTCAGATAGATGCTGCTGTGTCTTTTATAACCTGACGTTGATGTAATACCATCATTTACCATCACTTCTGTTTGTACATATTAATCCTGGTATAATGTGGGAGGAACTACAAACGGTGTGAACACCAGCAAGTAGGGTTCACTGGGGTCCATCTTAGAGGATGGCTACCACCGAACTCAAGTGTACTTCTGCTCGGTAAAAGAGCAGTGTAAGAGAAAGGGGAGGCAACTGAGAAAGAGACTGACCCGCGGCTTCAGTTTTCTCAGTGAAGCAGGAGGCAACCTCATTTTCTGAGAGTGAGAGGGTGGAAGAGGGAGTTTGGGGGGCGGTGTTGAGGTTTGGAATCACTCCTCAGGAGAATGGGAAAGGCAGCCCCTTCCATGTGTAGAACGGTCAGGTCAGGTTGGGTTGAGAGCTCGTTCTGATGAAACAGAAAATAAAAAATGTGCAGATGCACCATCTTGCCTGATTGTGTGATTTTTCTCCTTCAGATGCAGAGACGCAGAAATGCTGACGCTGGATGATTGGTGCGATCCAGCATGGGGCTTTTGTTTAAAGAGCGGTGTTGAGGCAAAAGAAGACAAGATAATTGTGGAAAATGTTATGAGAGTGACTGAGATAATTCATCATGGGGCTGAGAGGAAGGACATGAAGCCATAGGTAGCCGAAAGACGTGACAAAATGGAGAGACCAAGGAACTTAACGTTTTGGTATGATTGCTGCAGCTGCTAAGTCGCTTCAGTCGTGTCTGACTCTGTAAGACCCTATAGACGGCAGCCCACCATGCTCCCTGGTCCCTGGGATTCTCCAGGCAAGATATGATTGAAGTCTTCACTAGAGGGAGGGGGGAGGGCTGGATGCAGGAGACGGTGATTTAGAGATGACTTTGGAGTTCAAGAGATTCCATATAATGGACATGAGAAAATGCTTTAGGAAAGTATGTTTAAAATGAACTAGATATTTAAAAACCTAGACTTGTATGCTCCATACAGCAGGGGATTATTTATCAGTCAACGTGTGTTTGTTGAGCCATAGCTGCATGTCCACAAATGTGTGAGATCCTGTGGGTGATTAAACCAATTAAAGTATACTTCTTTCCACTAAAGGCTCTACCACCCAATTTTTTGATTTACCAAAGTATTTTTCACTTCGTGCCAGAATACATGACAGGTTTTATAAAATAATAAACATTGTCCTCTCTAGGCACTGTACCACAGAATTTGAAATATACAAATAGATGTCGTAGACCAATTTAAACAAATATCTTGTGTAAAGTAAATGTAGGTTCTTTCTCAGTGTTCTTAGTTTGGGAAATATTTCAGAAAACTACTTTACTATAAAAAATTGTTAGCAACTCTGCAGAACGGTGGTTCTCAACCATGTGGTCCCAGTAAGCAGTACAGATACCACCTGGAAACTTGTTAGAAATGCAGATTCTAGGGTCCCACCTGGGATCTGAAAGGGAAAGTGCTAGTTGTTCAGTCATGTCTGATTCTTTGTGACCCAGTGGACTGTATAGCACACTGGGGCTCCTCTGTCCATGGAATTCTCCAGACAAGAATGCTGGAGTGGGTTGCTATTTCCTTCTCTGGGAGATCTTCCCAACCCAGGGATGGAACTTGGGTCTCCTGCATTGCAGGCAGATTCTTTACCATCTGAGCCACCAGGGAAATTAGAAACTCTGGAAGTGAAGTCCAATAATCCACATTTCAAAAATCTCTTTAGGTCATTTGATGACCTCTGAAGCTTGAAAACTTACATGGAAGATATTAAAATAATATTAAAATAAAACAAAGTAAAAAACTAAATAGGATAACTCTTCCCTCTTTGAATTTTAGTTTCTATTTCAGAATTACTGACAAAAGCTATTTTTAATATTGTCATGAATAGTTCAGTGAAAACAGTACCATTTTAATGTTACTAATACTTCTGCTCCTTATAACTTCTTCGCAGATACTTTTTACTCACATCTCATGGTGCAAAGTCCAATAAAGAAAGTAAAAGTCTATTTTGTAAGAAATAATGTCTCTTTATAAGACAAGTTTTAACAGTTGAGATGAAAGATCAGGGTCTTTCTTTTAGATAGTGGATTTGCCCATTCTATTGCCCTCAACTACCCCTGCTTAGCCCTTAAAACACATTAAAAATAGGTATAATCCAAATACTCAATTATTAATTTCTCATTATTTTGATAGTTGCAACTATTTGAGTATACCATTCTACATAATTGCTGTATGTACTATTTTCCTAAAACTGTATAAATTAAAAAAAAAAGTTTGTCAAATTTAAGTTTTCTACCATAAATGAGTATTGAATTTTGTCAAAATCTATGTGTCTAGTGAGATGATGGATCATGGAAAAAGCAAGAGGGTTCCAGAAAAACATCTATTTCTGCTTGATTGACTATGCCAAAGCCTTTGACTGTGTGGATCACAATAAACTGTGGAAAATTCTGAAAGAGATGGGAATACCAGACCACCTAACCTGCCTCTTGAGAAATCTGAATGCAGGTCAGGAAGCAACAGTTAGAACTGCACATGGAACAACAGACTGGTTACAAATAGGAAAAGGAGTACGTCAAGGCTGTATATTGCCACCCTGCTTATTTAACTTATATACAGAGTACATCATGAGAAACGCTGGAATGGAAGAAACACAAGCTGGAATCAAGATTGCCGGGAGAAATATCAATAACCTCAGATATGCAGATGACACCACCCTTACACAGAAAGTGAGGAGGAGCTAAAAAGCCTCTTGATGAAATTGAAGGAGGAGAGCGAAAAAGTTGGCTTAAAGCTCAACATTCAGAAAACGAAGATCATGGCATCCGGTCCCATCACTTCATGGGAAATAGATGGGGAAACAGTGGAAACAGTGTCAGACTTTATTTTTTGGGGCTCCAAAATCACTGCAGATGCTGACTGCAGCCATGAAATTAGAAGACGCTTACTCCTTGGAAGAAAAGTTATGACCAACCTGGATAGTATATTCAAAAGCAGAGACATTACTTTGCTGACTAAAGTCCACCTAGTCAAGGCTATGGTTTTTCCTGTGGTCATGTATGGATGTGAAAGTTGGACTGTGAAGAAAGCTGAGCGCCGAAGAATCGATGCTTTTGAACTGTGGTGTTGGAGAAGACTCTTGAGAGTCCCTTGGACTGCAAGGAGATCCAACCAGTCCATTCTGAAGGAGATCAACCCTGGGATTTCTTTGGAAGGAATGATGCTAAAGCTGAAACTCCAGTACTTTGGCCACCTCATGCGAAAAGTTGACTCATTGGAAAAGACTCTGATGCTGGGAGGGATTGGGGGCGGGAGGAGAAGGGGACGACCGAGGATGAGATGGCTGGATGGCATCACGGACTCGATGGATATGAGTCTGAGTGAACTCCGGGAGATGGTGATGGATAGGGAGGCCTGGCATGCTGCGATTCATGGGGTCACAAAGAGTCAGACATGACTGAGCGACTGAACTGAACTGAGTGAGATGATCATATGATTTTTATCTTTCAGTTTGTTAATATGGTATATCACATCGATTGATTTGCATATATTGAAGAATACTTGCATCTCTGAGATAAAGCTCACTTGATCATAATGTATGATCCTTTAAATGTGTTGTTGGATTCTGTTCACTAAAATTTTGGGAGGATTTTTGCATTCAGTTTTCTAAAATAGAGAAATACTTTATTTATTCACCAATATTGGGGAATGATTTCATCCATGCTAATGAGTTTTCTAGGAAGCTGACCTATGTTTGCATATCTACAGCTATTTTCGTTTAGATTTATATCTGTAAAATTAGAAGATTGTTTGGTAAGGTGACCAGTTTGATTTTTCACTATTGAAGCTTTGTTTTGAGTACATTTTATAATATCCTTCTCTTCTAATTAAATAAATGTTTATGGAATACCTACTGTTTTCATGAACTGCATTGGGTGGTTAGAGGGATAAAAAGATGAGTGAGAGGTCACCAAGATGCACCAAAAAAAGAACCTGAACTTCCTTCCTCCCAACGTTCACTGAATATACAGCCACACAATGATCAGTTTCCTCTGAGAGGAATTCAGAAACAGTTTGAGTGACTCCTATACAATGGGCAGCTGAAAAAACACCCACGCTGAAACAGGTAAGAAAGGCTGAGACTCTCTCAGCATAAACCTCACCTCCAGGCCTTATGGTCAGGAGGGAATCAACAAATCCCAGCTTCCCCTTGAGGAGTGAAGAGTTTGGATCACACATATGGTGTCCCAGCTTTTATGTCCAGACTATTGTTATAGGGTTTGCCTGTATTACTTTGAACTTGTTGCCATTCGTTTTATATGTAACATGTTCTCAAGTGAGAGGCCCAACCCCTGACTTTTTTCCCTGAAGTGTGTTACTTGGCAGTGTTTCATCTCTAGCATTCTAGTGTGAAGCGTGTAATTAGAACAGCATAACAACTGTGTTGGGTTTGTATCTGCTGTATATCAATTGCTTGCATTGCTAATCTTGCAGGGCTACATTTGGTTTTTCATGGATGACATTTCATTGTAAACCATCTTCTACATGCTGCTGCTGCTGCTAAGTCACTTCAGTCGTGTCCGACTCTGTGTGACCCCATAGACGGCAGCCCACCAGGCTCCCCCGTCCCTGGGATTCTCCAGGCAAGAACACTGGAGTGGGTTGCCATTTCCTTCTCCAATGCATGAAAGAGAAAAGTGAAAGTGAAGTCGCTCAGGCTGTCTGACTGTTAGCGACCCCATGAACTGCAGCCCACCAGTCTACTCCATCCATTGGATTTTCCAGGCAAGAGTACTGGGGTGGGGTGCCATTGCCTTCCCCGATCTTCTCCATACATAACTTTAAAAGACCCTAACCGTGTTCAGTGCTTTCCTCTCCCCCTCAATGTTTGAGCTCACTCAGTTTTCTTGAAAATACTCCAAAAATTTTGTAGAGCTTTTTAATTTCTGCAAATTTGCATGTTTAGTAAGACCTACTGGACTTTCAATGGAAATGACAAATGTAGTCCTTCAGGAAAGCCAGAAAAAGCCAAATTTCAATGTTTTTATCACCAGAGAGAATGAACCTAATCCCGGGGATGCACTGAACAGATATTGTCAGTGGTGAGGCAAGAGAGAAATAAACTATGGGATTAGAATTTAAAATTCACAGCATGAATCTGAATATTAGAGACTAACTTATATATTGACCCTTCTGATGTTTAACAGAGTAAAGCATTCAATTTGCATTTCATTAAATATTAGAAATCAGATAAGATTTCTGTTGTTTCTAATTAAAAAAAACCTCTTATCAAATTGCATTTGAGTCAATAATTTAAAAAATTATCATGAGCTCTTCATAGCAAAATTCAGGCTTTAATGGAAGAAAGTAGGGAAAACCAGTAGGCCATTCAGCTATGACCTAAATCAAATTCCTTATGATTAAACAGTGGAGGTTATGAATAGGTTCAAGGGATTAGATCTGGTAGACAGGGTGAAGAACTATGGATGGAGTTTCATTACATTGTACAGAAGGCTGTGACCAAAACTATCCCAAAGAAAAAGAAATGCAAGAAGGCAAGTGGTTGTCTGAGGAGGCTTTACAAATAGCTGAGAAAAGAAGAGAAGTAAAAGGCATGGGTGAGAGGGAAAGGTACAATCAACTGAATGCAAAATTCCAGAGAATAGCAAGGGGAGATAAGAAGGCCATTTTAAATGAACAATGCTAAGAAATAGAGGAAAACAATAGAATGGGAAATAGTAGAGATCTCTTTAAGAAAATTGGAGCTATCAAGGGAACATTTCATTCAAGGATGGGCACGATAAAGGACAGAAATGGTATGGACCTACAGAAGCGGAAGATATTGAGGAGAGGTGACAAGAATACACAGAAGAACTATAAAAAAAAGTCTTAATGACCTGGATAACCATGATGGTGTGGTCACTCACCTAAAATCAGACATCCTGGAGTGTGAAGTCAAGTGGGCCTTAGGAATCATTACTAAAAACAAAGTTAGTGGAGGTAATGGAGTTCAAGCTAATCTATTTCAAATCCTAAAAGATGATACTGTTAAAATGCTACATGCAATATGTCATAAAATTTGGAAACCTCAGCAGTGGCCACAGGACTGAAAAAGTTTCTTGCATTGCATTGTATTCCCAAAGAAGGGCAATGCCAAATAATGTTCAAACTACCGAACAGTTGTGCTCATTTCACATACTAACAAGGTTATGCTCAAAATCCTCAAGTTAGGCTTCAGCAGTACATAACTGAGAACTTCCAGATGTACAATCCAGGTTTAGAAAAGGCAGAGGAACCAGAGATCAAATTGCCAACGTTCTCTGGATCATAGAGAAAGCAAGGGAGTTTCAGAAAAAAAACTCTATTTCTGCTTCATTGACTACCCTAAAGCGTTTGTCTGTGTGGATCACAACAAACTCTGGAAAATTCTTAGAGATGGGAGTGCCAGACCACTTTACCCGTTTCCCGAGAAAACTGTATGCTGGTCAAGAAGTAACAATCAGAACTGGACATGGGACAACAGACTGGTTTCAAATTGGGAAAAGAGTACGTCAAGGCTGTATATTGTCACCCTGCTTATTTAACTTATATGCAGAGTACATCATGTGAAAGGCCATGCTGGATGAATCACAAGCTGGAATCAACACTTTCAAGAGAAATATCAACAACCTCAGATATGCAGATGATATCACTCTAATAGCAGAAAGCAAAGAGAAACTAAAGAGCCTCTTGATGGGTTTGAAAGAAGAGAGTGAAAAAGCTAGCTGGAAACTCAACATTAAAAAAACTAAAATCATGACATCCAGTCCCATCATTTCATGGTGAATAGAAAGAGGAAAAGTGGAAGCAGTGACAAGTTTTATTTCCTTGGGCTCCAAAATCACTGTGCATAGTGACTGTAGCCTTGAAATCAGAAGGCACTTGGTCCTCGGAAGGAAAGCTATGGCAAAACTAGACAGTGTATGAAAAAGCAGAGACATCAGTTTGCCACCAAAGGTCCATCTAGTCAAAGCTATGGTTCTTCCAATAGTCATGTATGGATGTGAGAGTTGGACTCTAAAGAAGGCCAAAGAATTGATGCTTTTGAATTGTGGTGCTGGAGAAGACTCTTGAGAGTCCTTTGGACTGCAAGGAGACCAAACCAGTCAATCCTAAAGGAAATTCTGGTCCCATCACTTCATGGGAAATAGATGGGGAAACAGTGGAAACAGTGTCAGACTTTATTTTGGGGGGGCTCCAAAATCACTGCAGATGGTGACTGCAGCCATGAAATTAAAAGACACTTACTCCTTGGAAGGAAAGTTATGACCAACCTAGACTGCATATTCAAAAGCAGACACATTACTTTGCCAACAAAGGTCCATCTAGTCAAGGCTATAGTTTTTAGTGTGTGTGTGTTGGGGGGGTGTGTGGGTGAGTGGGTGGCTGTGTGTATATGGGGTGTGTGTATATGTGGGGTGTATTTGTATGTGGGGTGTGTATGTGGGTGGGGTGGGGTGTGGGGGGGGTGTGTGTATGTGCTGTCTCTTATACACATCTTAGCATATTAAAAAGCAGACACATTACTTTGCCAACAAAGGTCCATCTAGTCAAGGCTATAGTTTTTCCAGTAGTCATGTATGGATTTGAGAGTTGGACTATAAAGAAGAATTGATGCTTTTGAACTGTGGTGTTGGAGAAGACTCTTGAGAGGCCCTTGGGCTGCAAGGTGATCCAAACAGTCCATTCTAAAGATCAGTCCTGGGTGTTCATTGGAAGGACTGATGCTGAGGCTGAAAATCCAATACTTTGGGCATCCAATGTGGAGAGCTGACTCATTTGAAAAGATCCTGATGCTGAGAAAGATTGAGGGCAGGAGGAGAAGGGGACGACAGAGGATGAGATGGCTGGATGGCATCACCAACTCGATGGACATGAATTTGAGTGAACTCTGGGAGCTGGTGATGGACAGGGAGGCCTGGCGTGCTGCGATTCATGGGGTTGCAAAGAGTTGGAAACAACTGAGTGACTGAACTGAACTGAACTGATGCTAAAGCTGAAGCTACAGTACTTTGGCCACCTGATGTGAAGAGCTGACTCATTGGAAAACACCCTGATGCTGAGAAAGATTGAGGGCAAAAGGAGAAGGGGACGACAAGGGTGAGATTATTGGATGACATCACTGACTCAATGGACATAAATCTGAGGAAACTCAGGTAGATAGTGAAAGACAGAGGAGCCTGGTGTACTGTAGTCCATGGGGTCATAAAGATTTGGACATGACTTGGGAACTCAACAACATCAAATGTAATAAGTTTCTTATTTATACCACTCAAAGAATTGATTAAAAAAAGATCAGTAAGTGTTAGAACTAGCTTAGTGGAAAGTTATTCAGCTTTTAGAAATGGCAATAGAAATATCATATACCCTATCTTTAGCTCAAGAACATGGTGGATTCATTTTTCACATTTCTTGCTTAAATAGGCACATCAAAAAAGCCATGTTGCCTGTAGCATGATAGTAGAATATTTATTAATATCATTTATTTGGTTTCTTCCTGTTAATTTTTCTTTTCTGTTCCTTCTATGTCAAGAAATAAGAGGTAATTTAGGGATTATAGAAGTTGTTCTAAATAATTTGGTGGTAAAACATTGCTATTCTTATAATTTCAATTTTTGTTTTTGTGTTTATAACTTGGTACTGTTATACTGACACTGCTAAATATTATAATTTTATATTTAATTAAATTGACTATTAGAATTTAGATATAATTGGAGCATTTAATAATAATATTTCTACTTTTCTATTTATGTTGCTAGCTTTATTGTTTACTTATCTGGTGATTTCTTTCCTTGAAACTTACTTGTTTTGCATACCTTATCTTAATTCTTGGTCAATTGATAGTAATACAGTATAATAAATGAATCCAATTTATGTTACTCTGTTAAAGTCAAGGGGTTGCTTTTCACTCATCTCAGATATCAGATAGCATATGGACATTTAAATAATATCCTTTAAGATAAAATAAACTGGCTTTGTTTGATAATTCAAAAGATAACTATAGTAGAATTTTACAGATTAGTAGAAATGTAGGCTTATGACATTGCTGATTGATGTGGGATATGTTTCTGGGCAGGGGTTTTAAAAAGCCTGTAATATAATAAAGTCTACATTTGAATATAATAGCTGTTATTAGGAACATATTTGATAAAGTTTTAGAAATCATATAATCCAATGATTCTGCCCCCCACCCCATATTGATATGATGAAAGAGATATCCAGGGAGATTAAAGCCTTGCCGATGGTCATAGAGCTCACTGGTATGAGTTGAATCCTCAAAATCCTGAGTCTTCCTTCATTTTGTTTCTTGACTGGGTTCTTAAATCTATGAATGGATATTTTTCATCAGTTTTGGAAAATTTTTGCCATTATATTTTAAAATTGCTTTGCCATTTCCCCTCTTTCTGGGACTCCCACTAAAAACACGTTAGGCATATATATTTTCTATGCTATATTCTCCTCTGTATTTTCTATTCCTTTGTGTTCTATACTTTATTCTGGTTAGTTTCTTTGGATTTTTAGTTCTCTAATATTTGTTTGATTGCATTTAATGGGCTGTTAAATCTGTTAGTTCATAATTTTGGTATTTGTTTAAAAATTTCTCTGCATCTTTTGAATTTTTTTTTCTGCTGAAAATGAATCATTGTCTCTTAGCTCCTTGAACAGGGTTCAGTTCAGTTCAGTTCAGTCGCTCAGTCGTGTCCGACTCTTTGCGACCCCATGAATTGCAGCACGCCAGGCCTCCCTGTCCATCACCATCTCCCGGAGTTCACTCAGACTCACGTCCATCGAGTCTGTGAAGCTATCCAGCCATCTCATCCTTGGTCATCCCCTTCTCCTCCTGCCCCCAATCCCTCCCAGCATCAGAGTCTTTTCCAATGAGTCAACTTTTCGCATGAGGTGGCCAAAGTACTGGAGTTTCAGCTTTAGCATCATTCCTTCCAAAGAAATCCCAGGGTTGATCTTCAGAATGCACTGGTTGGATCTCCTTGCAGTCCAAGGGACTCTCAAGAGTCTTCTCCAACACCACAGTTCAAAAGCATCGATTCTTCGGCACTCAGCTTTCTTCACAGTCCAACTTTCACATCCATACATGACCACAGGAAAAACCATAGCCTTGACTAGGTGGACCTTAGTCGGCAAAGTAATGTCTCTGCTTTTGAATATACTATCCAGGTTGGTCATAACTTTTCTTCCAAGGAGCAAGCGTCTTCTAATTTCATGGCTGCAGTCACCATCTGCAGTGATTTTGGAGCCCCCAAAAATAAAGTCTGACACTGTTTCCACTGTTTCCCCATCTATTTCCCATGAAGTGATCGGACTGGATGACATGATCTTCGTTTTCTGAACAGGGTAAGCAGATTTATTTTAAAAGTTCAGATATCTAGAGCTCCTATAGATCTGTTTCATTTGTTTGCTTTTTTTTGGTCATGTAATTGCCTATCTTTGCCTGTCTGGTTATCTGGGTTTTGTATTAAAATTGTTTGTGGAAGTAGTTTGAAA
The DNA here is from genome assembly GCA_006410675.1 of Oreotragus oreotragus. NCBI lineage: Eukaryota > Metazoa > Chordata > Mammalia > Artiodactyla > Bovidae > Oreotragus > Oreotragus oreotragus. Next base: position 41,157 of record SJYX01004813.1, on the reverse strand, counting down.
TTTAGGATGATTTCAAAGGTTTTTCTTGACTGGAGAGAATTTGCTTTTTTCAGAAACCTGAGGGCACTCGTAATCTAGGATCATCTTTTTCCAATTTTAGGAATAAAAAAGAATTTCAGGGTCATCTGTAAGATTTTACTTATGAATATGATACAGGTCTTTGGGATCCCAACCCAAAACACTGCAGATTTATTTGAGCTCCTACTTTTAGCAACTCTGGCCACCAAATTTTGAAATACTAGGTGATGAAATTGTCAACAGTTGGTTTGCTTTCAGCAGCCTCTTCTGGAGTTTGTCCTAAGGCAAAAGTAGATCCCAAGGAACAGCTTACTTCTTTGGATTTTTGTTTTTTTCCAATATCTGAGCTCAGTTACTCAGCCATGAAATTAAAAGACGCTTAATCCTTGGGAGAAAAGTTATGACCAACCTAGACAGCATATTAAAAAGCAGAGACATTACTTTGCCAACAAAGGTCCATCTAGGCAAGGCTATGGTTTTTCCAGTAGTCATGTATGGATGTGAGAGTTGGACTATAAAGAAAGCTGAGCACTGAAGAACTGATACTTTTGAACTGTGGTGTTGGAGAAGACTCTTGAGAGTCCTTTGGACTGCAAGGAGATCCAACCAGTCAAACCTAAAGGAAGTTAGCCCTGAATATTCATTGGAAAGACTGATATTGAAGCTGAAACTCCAATACTTTGGCCACCTGATGTGAAGAAATGACTCATTTGAAAAGACCCTGATGCTGGGAAAGATTGAAGGTGGGAGGAGAAGGGGACGACAGAGGATGAAATGGTTGGATGGCATCACTGACTCAATGGACATGAGTTTGAGTAAACTCTGGGAATTGGTGACGGACAGGGAGGCCTGGTGTGCCGCAGTCCATGGGGTCACAAAGATTCGGACATGACTGAGTGACTGAACTGAGCTCAGTTATTCTTTGCTATTTTGTTAGGTCTCAGATGCCTTCAAGCAGAACTTTTGTATTTCACTTAGCGTTTTTATTGTCCACAGCAAAGGGATTGGTTCTAATTATTGAATTCTCTGTTATTAGAACTAAAAGTTGACCTTTTCTTTTTTAAAGGTTTATAATTTTCAAATAATCATCATTATTAAAAAATTTTAAATGCCTAAAAATCCAAAGCATAGAAAATCTCTCATAAACTCACTCCTTCCTTATATTTGTCAATTTCCTCCCAATCTGTTCTCCATGATTTTTTTACTTTCCTTTGCTTATATCATATTGCATTTTGTATGTCTACTTTTATATCTTTTAAAAACTTAATATATACCATATGGACTTGTTTGCTATTATGAAGTATACTTAATTACCATCTTGCTAACTGCATGATCTGCACATTAAATATACTATATCAGTTTATAGAACCATTGTTTATGTTTTGCCATTTAGGTTGTTTCAATTCTTACTCTTATAAATAAAACATTAGTAAATATATTTGTGCTCAAGTTATTTTGTCTCAGAATTAGAATTATTAATTTAAAATGCATTCTTAGAAGTTGAATTGCTGGGTCAAGGGTCTGCATATATTTAAGACTTCTAAATTACTTTTACGATGAGTCAATTCTTAGGCAGGTTGATAAGAAGTCTGGAGGTCCCTGAGGAGAGAGGGGTCTGGGCTTCTTGAGGAGGAAGAAAGGACAAACTTTTTTTTTGCTACATTCCTTAGTCTTAGTCACATTAAACGGCTTTTTTTCTTTAAGCCTGGAACTGATGATTGCACAACAAATAACTCAGTTTAAACTCTGTACCAGGGATTATATAACAACAACGTATCCTGCTTGAGGACAGTTTCTCCTTCCTAAAAACCTTTTGACTAAGCGTCATATCTTAGAATGTATATTATGGGAGTGGGTCTGGTAGGATCTTTCTAATGTTAAGTTCTAAGCCTGTTATCTTAAAATGTAAATTGTGGGAGTGGATCTGATAAAATTTTCACAAATTTGAGACATTCTTTTGATTTATTATAATAATTAAAAGGTATATAACTCCCTTGCTAATACTAGTGAAGGGGGCATTCTCTGGCCTCCTTCTGATGTCTGTGTCAGAAGCTTTCTCTGTCCCCTTTCACTTTAATAAAACTCTGCTATACAAAAGCTCTTGAGTGATCAAGCCTGATCCCTGGTCCTGAAGTTAAATCTTCTCCAGACATCAGGAATCTGACACTGTTCACTGTGAGCTATCACTAAGATATAGATTTAAGAATGTTTTACTCCATCTTCATGATCCCACTTCTTTGCTATACTGTTTTTGGGCCACCCTTGTTTTTAACATTCGTGTCAAAAAAAATTGCCATTAAGATAGTCAAATATAATTAAGAATGATACTGAGAGATTATTTAATTTTTAACCACACTGTGAGGGTGGCTATAATTAAATGGTTTTTCTTCACGAGAAAGAAATTAATTAGATGCTACAACATCTTGCAATAACAGTTTAATGATGACCCCTTTATACTATTTTAGGTACTATATTTATTCACATTTAGTGTAATTTATTTTGATTTTGACAAAGTTCAGAATCCCAAGTTTCTTTTACAAATAGTTATTATGTTTTTGTATTTCTATATTTTTGGCTGTTTTGCTTGACTAAATTGAGTAAATTAGGAGATATTTTCTGTCTTTCTTAACCATATGATGGTAGAGAAATCATCTCTTCTCTCTGATCCTTAGTTTCCTCCTTTGTAAAATAGAGATGAACATGTGCTATAAGTATCTGGTGCCACTTAATGCAAGCAAGTCACCAAACTTCATTCTGATCATGTTTGAAAAATAACCCTTAAATATATTAATAGCAACAATATAAGAATATCTTAAATATTGGGACAATACCTTAAGCTAGTGTGGGGGGCCATATTTCATAAAATATAAAGAAAAACTTTGAAAAATGACATTGAATTAAATGCAGATTCAGGCATATTAATTATTAAAGTGAATAATATAAAGTTTTTGTGCATAATTTAATGATAGTATCTAAAAGTCAAGACATTTTTGTTTGATGTGTTGGGCCTAATTTATGTGTAAATATAGGCCCAGTAGTATTACCTAGACCTTTAAGGACTACTGTATGGATCACAATAAACTGTGGAAAATTCTGAAAGAGATGGGAATACCAGACCACCTAACCTGCCTCTTGAGAAATCTGTATGCAGGTCAGGAAGCAACAGTTAGAACTGCACATGGAACAACAGACTGGTTCCAAATAGGAAAAGGAGTACGTCAAGGCTGTATATTGTCTCCCTGCTTATTTAACTTCTATGCAGAGTACATCATGAGAAACGCTGGACTGGAAGAAACACAAGCTGGAATCAAGATTGCTGGGAGAAATATCAATAACCTCAGATATGCTGATGACACCACCCTTATGGCAGAAAGTGAGGAGGAGCTAAAAAGCCTCTTGATGAAAGTGAAGGAGGAGAGCGAAAAAGTTGGCTTAAAGCTCAACATTCAGAAAACGAAGATCATGGCATCCGGTCCCATCACTTCATGGGAAATAGATGGGGAAACAGTGGAAACAGTGTCAGACTTTATTTTTTTGGGCTCCAAAATCACTGCAGATGCTGACTGCAGCCATGAAATTAAAAGACACTTACTCCTTGGAAGAAAAGTTATGACCAACCTGGATAGTATATTCAAAAGCAGAGACATTACTTTGCCGACTAAGGTCCGCCTAGTCAAGGCTATGGTTTTTCCTGTGGTCATGTATGGATGTGAAAGTTGGACTGTGAAGAAAGCTGAGCGCCGAAGAATCGATGCTTTTGAACTGTGGTGTTGGAGAAGACTCTTGAGAGTCCCTTGGACTGCAAGGAGATCCAACCAGTCCATTCTGAAGGAGATCAGCCCTGGGATTTCTTTGGAAGGAATGATGCTAAAGCTGAAACTCCAGTACTTTGGCCACCTCATGCAAAGAGTTGACTCATTGGAAAAGACTCTGATGCTGGGAGGGATTGGGGGCAGGAGGAGAAGGGGACGACCGAGGAGGAGATGGCTGGATGGCATCACGGACTCGATGGACGTGAGTCTGAGTGAACTCCGGGAGATGGTGATGGACAGGGAGGCCTGGCATGCTGCGATTCATGGGGTCGCAAAGAGTCAGACACGACTGAACGACTGAACTGAACTGAGAGAAAGGAACAGTGTGTTCAACTCTTTCTCGGTTAATGATCTGTTTGGGAAACCTGGCTCTTCGGACCACAAACCCCTCACCACATCATGCTCTAGTTTCAAAAAGTGTTTAAGAGGAAATCTAGGTCCCTCAAGAGCTAACCTTATAAAGTGAAACCATCAAGTGGTATACATGTCTATAGATACTGTAAATTTCTGGATTAGCTAAAGTATGACTATTTTCATAATCTATAGAAAATATGTAAAATGATTTGGTCGAAATGTTTAAGGGGAAGACAGGCCCAGCTGTAAGGGCCTCTTTGTTTAGATAGAGGGTTTATTCTTAGAATTTATCACATGGTCTCTTCTGTTATTTATGACTTTTAACAGAGAGAAAATGCCTAACTTGGAAGTATATCCTGGTACCCTTCAAGTCAAAGTATAGTTTTAGTTTTTTGAAACTTAGGCTTTTTCTAGTTGGCTACCACCTGCTATTTTAAACACTGGACACTCACACTCACACACACACACACACACACACACACACACACACACACANAATTCATGGGGTCGCAAAGAGTCAGACACAACTGAGTGACTGAACCAAACTGAGCTGAGCACAGACACTTCAGAACTGAGCTCTCTTACAAGGAACTATACTTGAACCAAAGATTCAGGTGCAAAGACAAGTTCAAGATGGAGGCCCAGAAGTGCCATGGACACTAGAGATAACACGATATTCAGACAGAAAGAGGAAGAGTCAGGCTCCTTGGGGGTCATCTGAGGAGGCTCCTGAAGAATGGACGGGGCCCTGAGGTTACTTTAAGCAAAACCTGGATTCTTTGGAATGTTACTCTGTCAAAATGCTCTAAGACAAAAGGGCTTAATGCTATGTATCATAACTTTTTTTAGATTATTATAAGATTTCTTCAAATATTACAGGCTCTGAGAATTCCCTTAGTAAAGAAACCTGTTTTTGTTTAACTCGTTTCCTCAGTCTATATATTTACAAAAACAACCCCATACTCCCAACACATTTTGCCTCCCTCCCCTCAACCTATTATTTCCCTGAAGAACTGAAACTCTGTATCTCAGACTGGAACTTGACCCCTGTGGCCAGGACTCAGACTGGGCCAAAACCCAGTTTGGGACTCAAACCCATGATCTTTTAATTAGAATCACTTACTTGGTGTCTGGACTTAGGTTCTTTGTGTCTCAGCATGGAAAGAATTCAGTGAGAGACAAAGCGATAGGTAAGAAGTGGATTTATTTAGAGAGAAACACCCCTCACAGAGTGAGGGCCATTTTGGAAGACAAGAGACCTTGAAATATGGCATGGTTAGTTTTTATGGGCTGGGTAATTTCACATGCTAATGAGTGGAAGGATTATTTCAACTATTTTGGGAAAGGGGTGGAGACTTCTGGGAATTGGGCTACCGCCCACTTTTCAGTCTTCATGGTGCTGGTGGGCACCGTGGGGTCACACATCATGACATGGTGTCCCTTTGTCACTTATTACGGTGATGTGTTACAGTGAGTGTGTACTGAGGCTCATGGTCTGTGTGCCATGCTTAGTCACTCAGTGGTGCCCGACTCTTTGTGATCCCATGGACTGTAGCCTGCCAGGCTCCTCTGTCCATGGGATTTCCCAGGCAAGAATACTAGAGCAGGTTGCCATGCCCTCCTCCAGGGCATCTTCCCAACCCAGGGATCAAACTCAGGGATATCAAAATATCCCACATTGCAGGCAGATTCTTTACTGTCTGAGCCACCAGGGAAGCCCAAGGGTGAAGGTCTAGTGGAAGTCAACTCATCTACCGTTTTGGACCTACTTGGTTCTAATCAGATTGTGTCATGCCCTTGAGCCATGTCATTCTTTTAAAGGTTGTGCCCTGCCCCCTTCCCTCATGTTTCAGAGCCATGTTCCACATGATAGAGTTTGAGGAAACACTGACTGACAGAGAAGGAAACTGAGGCCAAAGGAATTAGGGCTGGGAAGTAAAGACAGCAGGGGCAGGATTACACAGTCTGTGTTTTTAGTCCAATGTCCTTCCCAGGCATCATTCTCTCCCAACCAAACAGAGCTTGTAGTGAGACTGCAGGTGCTGAGCACTGAGAAAAGCATTCTGGAAGTTGCCATGCACGAATGATTTCCATCAGCTTCAGATGAAAAGGAAACAAAACAAACCAGATCTCCACTATTTGGCGTGGGTCACACAGGTATGCCGGGAATGAGGGGTCAGTTCCAATCTTGGGCAGGGGACATTAAGAAGAGATGAGCAGGGACTTGGGGCAAATAGATAGTCCCCAAGATGGGCCAATGCTTTGAGATGAAACCCAGGTAGAGGCATGGAAACCAGGGTTCATTTCCAGAGCCTGAGTGGAGGGGAAGGACCTACTCTGAGTAATCAGAATGGCCCTCAGCCTCAGAGTTACACAGTAAGAATGATCTGGCTCTAATTCTTGAGTCATGGATGAGCAGTCTGAAAGCTAGAAAGGGAAGAGTGGAAATCATGTCCATCCTCTGGGACACGGGGCTGGCAAAGATGGGGGAAAGTAGAATCAAGTTAACACAAGAGAGCAGGTATAGGGTTCCCCCTTAGACGCTAGTGTCCTTGTGTGTGTGCTTACATGTACACACTTCCTCAGGTGTGTATGTGTGAGGGTGTGGACATGTGGGAAAATTTCGGGATGGGGAAATTACAGATATGTTCCTCAAATGACAGACAGAACAGAGCAGGTTCTTGCCCTCACACAGATGATGGACTCAGTGGACGGAAGATGGTTATCCAATGATACTCTTAAATCTTGGCATTGGAGCCCTCAGATATACAGCAGAATAACAGTGCCACTCATGCAGAAACAAAAGTAGTTGTGACACAGTTATAAACATTGATAAATAGAACAAAGTAATAAGGTCAAGTCTGATCTAGTTTGTTGGCAATATTTCTCTTGCCTTAACTTTAGTAACTAATTAGATGAGGTGTCCCTGCTGTTTTAGTAAAATGGTGTCATTCCTTACAAAGATCACTTAATCCCTGCTTCTAGTTTCTCTCCTTCACATCATCCTAAATTAGCCGCTGTCAGACTCATCTTTCTAAACAGAGCTCTGATCATATTACTTGCCTATTCAAGACAATCTGTGATGAACATTTTCCTCCCTCTTAATGAATACAATTCAGTGGCGTTCGAGGTCTCCAGCCCACATTTCTGAATCTGCTGTCAGTCACTGTCATAATCCTATGCTCTGAGATGGTGTTCAGTATGAAGTAATGACCAGTAGAATCTGGGTGCTCATCAGCCAAAACTCGTAGGACCTCAGCACTGGAGCAGGGTCTGTGTTAGGGGCAACTCTGGTCATTGGGGGGTGGGGTGATCTAGGGAGCCCAGGAAGCAACTGGGAAGGCAGTGTGGACATTCAGGAGTTGGGACTGGTGGACCTTTACAACTAGTTTGGAAGTATTTCCATGAAAATAAGAGGTATTTGCTCCTTGGAAAAAAAGCTATGACAAGATTAGACAGTGTATTAAAAAGCAGGGACATCATTTTGCCAACAAAGGTCTGGATAGTCAAAGCTATGTTTTTTTCCAGTAGTCATATATGGATGTGAGAGTTGAGCCATAAAGAAAGCTGAGTGCTGAAGAATTGATGCTTTTGAACTGTGGTGCTGGAGAAGACTCTTGAGTCCCTTGGACTGCTAGGAAATCAAACCAGTTAATCCTAAAGGAAATCAACCCTGAATATTCATTGGAAGGACTGATGCTGAAGCTGAAGCTCCAATACTGTGGCCACCTGATGTGAAGAGCCGACTCACTAGAAAAGACCCTGATGCTGGGAAGGACTGAAGACGAAAGGCAAAGGGGGAAGCAGAGGATGAGATGGTTAGACATTATAGTATCACTGATGCAATGGACATGAATTTAAGCACAGTCTGGGAGACAGTGGAGGACAGAGGAGCCTGGCATGCTACAGTCCATGGGGTTGCAAAGAGTTGGACATGACTTAGAGGCCAAACAACAACAATAATTTCATCGTGAGAGGGTAACAGGCAGGAAGGCCAGGGGTCTCCAAACGGAGGAAGCAGGCTGCAACTGTCAGAGTTTTGCTCTTAAAATTCTGTATTGCCATGACGACACTTGGTTCCACCTGAACTTAACTTTTCTCAAATCTTGAGCTAATCAATGCGTTTTTTCTTAAGGAAGTGTTTTTCTTAAGCTATGTTAATGAAACTATGTATTTGCTTCGGAATTTGCCTTTCTTCAAAATGGTTCCACCTAAGACTAACTTTTTTTCTTTTCTCAAACCTTGAGCTGATAATAGCTCAACAAACCAGTATTCATATCAATTGTTTTATGGCTAGGGGAATGACACAACTCACGCCATCCTATTTCAAAAATGCATATTGTGGGAGAGGGGCCTGATGTAACAGACATATAACATCTGGCTAAAGACTAGCAGGGGGGCACTCTTTCTGCCCCCTTCTGATGTCTATGTCAGAAGTTTTCTCTATGTCTTTTATACTTTAATGAAGCTTTATTACACTAAAGCTCTGAGCAATCAAGCCTCGTCACTGGCCCTGTATTGAATTCCTCTCCTCCGGAGGCCAAGAATCTCAGCATCTTTCATGGCTCAACAACAACCTTTCGGTAGCTTTAGCAATTTGCACACCTTTCCAGCTGAAAAATGGCAACCCACTCCAGTATTCTTGCCTGGAGAATCCCATGGACGGAGGAGCCTGGCGGGCTACAATCCACGGGGTTGCAAGGAGTCGGACACAACTGAGCAACTTCACTTCACTTTCCAGCTGAATATCAGCCCAGCTTATCCAAGCTCTGGCTCCCCTTCTTGTTCTCTGTTCCTTGCATGGAACATAGTATCTATTTTCTTGCCTTTGTGCATAGTTTTAACCGCCCCCTCCCACCTCAAATAAAATTTCTCTGTATTTCAAAATACCAAAGTTTTTCAAGTGCAACTTCAAATGTTACCTTCCCCATCACATTTTTCCTAATCCCTTTGGTGAAAAGCAGTTTCTATCTACAAATGACCCAAGTTCGTTCCTGAATGGCTGGTGAATACATGTATCTATCCCACCCATCTAGGTCATCACAGTATACAGAGCTGAGCTTCCTGTGCTATACAGCAGGTTCCCTCTAGTGATCTGTCTTACGCATAGTAGTGTATTGCTTGCATATACAAGAGAAATATTCCTGAGAAATATTCCACTGTATATATGTACCATATCTTCTTTATTCATTCATGTGTCAGTGGACACTTAGGTCGCTTCCATGTCCTGGCTATTGTCAACAGTGCTTTTATGAACATTGGCATACATAAGTCCTTTGAGTTATGGTTTTCTTAGGGTATATGGCCAGTAGTGGGATTGCTGGGTCATGTTTTCCATAGTGGCTGTATCAGTTTACATTCCCACCAACAGTGCAAGAGGTTTCCCTTTTCTCCACACCCTCTCCAGCATTTGTTTTCAGAGTCTGTCATATAGAGTGAAGTAAGTCAGAAAGAGAAAAACAGATATTGTATATTAATATATATATGTGAAATCTAGAAAAATGGTACTGATGAACCTATTTTCAGGGCAGGAATAGAGGTGCAGATGTAGAGAACAGACTTGTGGACACAGTGCAGGAAGGGGAGGGTGGGACAAATTGGGAGGTTAGGATCAACATATATATACTACCAGGCTTCCCAGGTGGCACTAGTGATAAAGGACTGGCCTGCCAATGTAGTAGATGTAAGAGATGTGGGTTCAGTCCCTGAGTTGGGAAGATCCCCTGGAGAAGGGCATGACAACCTACTCCAATATTCTTGCCTGGAGAATCCCGTGGATAGAGGAGCATCCAGGCTATAGCTCATAGGGTCGCAAAGAGCTGGACAGAACTGAAGCGACTTTGCGTGCATGCAAGCATATACACTATGATTGGTAAGGTAGCTAGCTAGTGGAAATCTGCTGTATAGCATAGGCAGCTCAGCTCTGTGCTCTGTACTGACCTAGATGGGTAGGATATGTAGCCATATGGAACAAATGTTGTAATTTAATCTGTATTAGCCTCAGATCCTTTTTAAGTAATAAAACTTTACAAAGTTCTCACTCTTCCATTTTCACCAAGCTCATTGTTTTGCAAATAGTAGGTGTTCAAGAGATGCTCTATGTGTGAATATATGAATTCTGACACCAGTGAATTGTTTTCCCTACTGATGATAGTTGATTTAAATTTGATATCCTTTGTGATCAAATCTGTGTATTTATGTGATCTTGTGCTAATATGTGTATCATGGTTTGGCTCCATGAAATGCAATGAAGCTAAATAATTCAGACTCCAATAGAAATCAAATCAGTTGCCCCCCCCCCCCCCCTGATATCAAGACCACCTATGTCATCTGTCCAGCCTACTTTTACAGGTGAAGACAGTTGGTTGTCTTCAAAATGTGAAAGTACTAGACATTCTCTGGAAACAACATTTATTTTTCATTGTGGATTTGTAAAGTTCAGATTCAGTTCATTTTAATGGAAATCTTTATATGCTCTGGAATTATACATCTTTCTATGTTTCTCTTATCATATTAATATATAATAGATATATAAAATATAATCTAATACTATGGTTATAATCTTATATAATCTATTATTCTATTATATGTTTTATTTCTATTCTATTTCTATGTTTTTATTTCTTCACTTGTCTTTATTTTTAAAGATTTTTTTTGATGTGGACAATTTTTAAATTTTATTGAATTTATTATAATATTGTTTCCATTTTATGTTTTGTTCTTTTGGCTGAGAGGCACGTAGAATCTTAGCTTTCCAACCAGGGATCAAACCCACATTTCCTGTATTGGAGGGCAAAATTTTAACCACTGGACCACCTGAAGAGTCCCTTCACTTGCCTTTAGACATACCAATATAACTGCCCCTAAAACAAAGCCCTCATTAATGTTGAATAAAACATGTGAAAAGTAAGCTTCACTTTTACTCTGCTCTTTGGATGGAAGGCTATAACACCATCTAGAATGTTTCTCCAACTTTGCTGCATGTTAGAATCACCTGGAGAACTTTAAGAATCCCAGTTCCAGCCTGCTCCTTACACCCACTAAATCAGAATCTTTGGGGGTGGGATTTGACCTTCGGTGTATTTTACAGCTTTCCAAATGATATCAACATGCAGCCAAATTTGAGGAGCAAGGGCTTTAGAATTTTTAATTTAAAATATTTTTTGCATTTTTCCCCCCAGAAAGTTCAAAGACAATGAGAACAAAGTCACTTTCTTATATCAGGTAATCATCACTTCGTTAAATTTCAAATGTTATCCTGTCTTGACCAGTCCCTCACCATGACAAAGCACTGGATCATTTGCACGCAAATGGGAGTTTTACAATCCTCAGCCCACACTCTGGTAAATTGCTCAGTAAGCTTCCCACTGAATGATAAGATTGCAAATAAAATATTAATTATTATTATTATTATCAGAAACTATACCTTATAAATACTGGTTATTTCCTTTCCAGTTGGTGTTAAGAAATTAAAGTCATTTAAAATCTAATAACAGAACTACTTGCTATTCATTTAATTTCCTTCTAGAAGAAAAAGTTCTCATTAATAATTTATTTTCTGGAGCCCATCTTGGTATTCTCATTAAATGACACTTTAGTGTCATGCAAAAATATCATCCTTCTAAGCACAGAGGCAGAAATGGCTAAATTAGGGAAAGTGTGATCTTTTCTATGCCACCTAAAATTTTTAAAAGACAAATATCTCATAAAAATAAAGAGTTTCTGGGTTTCCCTGGCTGTACAGTGGATAAGAATCCACCTGCCAATGCAGAGGACAGGGGTTTGATCCTTGATCGGAGAAGATCCCACATGCCTCGCAACAACTAAGCCTGTGGGTCACAACTACTGAGCCTGTGCTCTGCCACAGGAGAAGCCGCCGTAAGGAGAAGCCCGTGCGCCGCAACAAAGAGTAGCTCCTGATCTCCGCAACTAGAGAAAGCCTGCTCGGGCAGCAAGGAAGACCCAGAACAGCCAAAAATAAAAGGATAAGGGCTTTCTATCCATGAGATTAAAAGACGCTTGCTCCTTGGAACGGAAGTTNCGTAAGGAGAAGCCCGTGCGCCGCAACAAAGAGTAGCTCCTGATCTCCGCAACTAGAGAAAGCCTGCTCGGGCAGCAAGGAAGACCCAGAACAGCCAAAAATAAAAGGATAAGGGCTTTCTATCCATGAGATTAAAAGACGCTTGCTCCTTGGAACGGAAGTTATGACCAACCTACACAGCATATTCAAAAGCAGAGACATTACTTTGCCAACAAAGGTCCGTCTAGTCAAGGTTATGGTTTTTCCAGTGGTCATGTATGGATGCCAGAGTTGGACTGTGAAGAAGGCTGAGCACCGAAGAATTGATACTTTTGAGCTGTGGTGTTGGAGAAGACTCTTGAGAGTCCCTTGGACTGCAAGGAGATCCAACCAGTCCATCCTAGAGATCAGTCCTGGGTGTTCATTGGAGGGACTGATGTTGAAACTGAAACTCCAATACTTTGGCCACCTGATGCGAAGAGCTGACTCATTTGAAAAGTCCCAGACGCTGGGAAAGATTGAGGGTAGGAGGAGAAGGGGACCACAGAGGATGAGATGGTAGGATGGCATCACCGACTCGACGGACATGGGTTTGGATGAACTCCGGGAGCTGGTGATGGACAGGGAGGCCTGGTGGGCTGTGGTTCTTGGGGTCACAAAGAGTCGGACATGACTGACCAACTGAAATGAACTGAACTGATAGGAGACCTGAGTTTGGGGGTTGATTTCTAGGACTGAGCAGGATGAACAGAAGTCAGAATGGTACCTCTCATTCCGAAAGTAAATTCTCTAGTGAAGCATATGCTATTTCTAGTTCTCCGAGGGGATGGGGTGTGTTTTTGCTAATACAGACTTGTCCCCATTAGGGCTGTGTCTGCACAATTCAAGGAATGTCATTCACACTCATATCTTCAGAGAAATGCCTGCTGTATCGAGCACAGTGAAAGTGATTTTGCACCGAGGACCCTGGTCTATACCCTTTCAGCAGTGTCACACAACAGTAAAGCAAGATCAGGGCTTCTTCCAGTGTGATTGGCTCACCTGGTCCCTTCCATATGGCTTTTTAGCTATGGAAACTCAGTGTGACTGGGAGAATTCTGATTCCCGAAGAGAAATGTTACTATTTTAGGATAAAGAGGGAAAGCTAGGCAGCGAGTGAATTTGAATGAATTTGCCAACTGTTTCCTTTGCATGGCGCTACATGTTTAACCCAGACCCATGCATTATGTCGCTGTTAAAGACTCTACACATGGACATCACCAGATGGTCAACACCGAAATCAGATTGATTATATTCTTTGCAGCCAAAGATGGAGAAGCTCTATACAGTCAACAAAAACAAGACCAGGAGCTGACTGTGGCTCAGATCATGAACTCCTTATTTCCAAATTCAGACTTAAATTGAAGAAAGTAGGGAAAACCGCTAGACCATTCAGGTATGACCTAAATCAAATCCCTTCTGATTATACAGTGGAAGTGAGAAATAGATTTAAGGGCCTAGATCTGATAGACAGAGTTCCTGATGAACTATGGAATGAGGTTCGTGACATTGTACAGGAGACAGGGATCAAGACCATCCCCATGGAAAAGAAATGCAAAAAAGCAAAATGGCTGTCTGGAGAAGCCTTACAAATAGCACTGAAAAGAAGAGAGGC
>SJYX01004813.1:0-23235 GCA_006410675.1 Oreotragus oreotragus | reverse complement strand
GACCGAGGATGAGATGGCTGGATGGCATCACAGACTCGATGGACGTGAGTCTGAGTGAACTCCGGGAGATGATGATGGACAGGGAGGCCTGGCGTATTGCGATTCATGGGGTCGCAAAGAGTCGGACACGACTGAGCGACTGAATTGAACTGAAGTTGTGTCCAACTCTTTGCGACCCCATAACTATAGCACACCAGGCTCCTCTGTCCTTCCAGTGAATATTCAGTGTTGATTTCCTTTAGGAAAGAGTCTATGTAATAGACTCTAAAGAATATATCAATTCAAAATATTCTCTTACTAAGGAAAAGCTCATAAGCCTTAATGAGCGTGTAAATGATAATAATAGGGATTTATTAGTAAGTTGGGACTTCCTTAGTGGCTCAGTGATAAAGAGTCCACCTGTAATGCAGGAGAAATGGTTTCCATCCTGGGTCGAGAAGATTCCCTGGAGAAGGAAATGTATTCCCACTCCAGTATTCTTGCCTGGGAAATCCCATGGACAGACGAGCCTGGCGGGCTACAGTCCATGGGGTTGCAAAACGTTGGAAATGACTTAGCAACTAAATAATAACAACAGATATTGTTAATATATTGTGTTATACTTACAATAATAATAATTTATTGAGAATTGCATAAAAATTACATAAGTAATCTTATTTAGTCTCTGTAGGAACCCCAGGAGGCAGGATTGAGTAAATTTATATATATTTGATGAGGCCTTCCCAGGTGGTAAAAATCTGCCTGCCAATGCAGGAGATATAGGTTGATCCTGGCATTTGGAAGATCCCCTGGAGAAGGGAATGGCAATCCATGCCACTATTCTTGCCTAGGAAATCCCATGGACAGAGGAACCTGGTAGGTTATAGTTTATGGGGTCACAAAAGAGTCAGATAGGAGTGAGTACACACACACGCACATATATTAGATAGGGAAACAGGCTCAGAGAGTTTTCAAGGACTCTTGTAAATTACAGACCCACTAGGTGATGAAGGCAAGATTTAACATCAGTGTTGGGGTCATGCAGTTTGACCCTCCCTGTGAGAGTCACGTTGCCTGGTCTTGTGTCTGGCAGGCAGAAGTTAAACCTCTCATTCTGTGATGTTCAGGATTCTTTCAGTCAAAATGCTGTTGCCTACAGTGTTATAAGTGCCAAGTCATTATCCATTGATTATTTTTTAAATAGAATTCTATCCTTCTCTTTAGTATCCCTGAAAACTGTCAGCTGCCTGCTCTAGTCAATAAATAGGATGGAATGTACTGCAGTGACCTGACCCTCTCTCACCTCAATCTCAGTACTTTCTTTTTAAATTTGTATTAGACTCTAGTTGATTTACAATGTTGTGTTAGTTTCAGGTATACAGTGAAGTGAATCAATTTTACACATATATTTACTCTTTTTAGGCTTCCCAGGTGGTGCTTGCTTGCCAGTGCAGGAGATGTAAGAGATATGAGTTTGATCCCTGGGTCAGGAAGATCCCCTGGAGTAGGGAACAGCAATTCACTCTAGTATTTTTGCCTGGACAATCCCATGGACAGAGGACCCTGATAGGCCATAGTCCATGGAATTGCAAAGAGTTAGACACAATTCTTTTTAAGATTCTTTTAGCACTTTCTTGTTTGGTTGTATTTATTCTTTTTGCAGATTCAGTGCTCTTGTCCAAAATGTTTAACCATACTTTGCAAAATAAAAAGGAAGTTAAAGGAAAGTACTGAGCTGGAAAGATCAAAGCCAAATTAAAAACAAAATGAAAATTAAAAAAACAACCTTAAATGGACATCACTGATGAGAGAGTTCTCTGGCCATGCCTCTCCTTAGGTGCTTTCCCTTTTTTTCTCTTTTTTTCTTTAGCCCTTGGCCTGGCCCCATGTGCTGTGATGGGCCTACCCTCCCCAGTGGAGTTGCTTTGACCGTGCCCACCTCTTCAGGGTTGTTTTCTCTGTGGCCTAAAGAGAGGGAAACAACTTCTTTGTATTTCAGGGCCTTCTTTCATCCAGCCGGATAAAAATCTGCGGAAATGCAATTCTGTACACATAAAAGCAGGGCAATAGGGTTCCATGTTTGCGAAACTCTCCATTCCTGAGCAGGAAATGAACTTTACTTCTTAACCAAAATTCCTCAAAACTGGGTTACCAAATCCTCCCCGAACAAAAGGGCAGACAATTCTCCCAGTTTTAGATTTGCAGGTTTCAGGAAAATTGAGATCGACTCCTTGTTAAGGTACCTGATCACATCTTGAGCATCAAAACTGTGTATGTTAAAATAATACAGTCCTAATACCCATACTTGTTAAATTTATTGAGTTGAATGACTTTTCCTGTTGACAAATATTTACTTGACCATTGAAGTCTCTTGGGTGATTTTTCAGGAAGAGGTAAAAGGAAAAGTCTTAAATCATGGCATGTTATCCAAAAATGAATGTTGCCTTGCAGTAGGCTGCAGAGAAAGTTCTGGCAGACCATTGTCATCTACTCCTTCCAGAATGGACACACAACTAGAGAGGTCCCCCGTCCAGCATTTTTCTTGGGTTTGCTGGTTCTAGCTATTGCATTTTTATCAATTTACCTACAGTTGGATATGAAAGAGTATTTCACTCTAAGAAATGTATTCGTGGTAAAAACAATTATAAGAAATTTATAAACCCAGAATACTAACTTACTGATTAAAAATGGTGAGTCTAAATGGTTTCATTCTACTTCATCTGTAACCTGTTGTCCCAAATCTTTCAAAACCAGTTTTTGTACTTGCTTTGGAATAAAACTTCCATGAACTGATGTGAGGTTATTTAAAGTCTCCCTGAATCATCCTTCCTGTGAATATTCATGATCTGCACTGCAAAATGTGTGCAAATGATAATAATGTTGATTTATTAATAATTGATATGTTGCATTTATATAGCATATACTGTTAATATATTGTGTTATATGAACAATAATAATAATTTTGGGGGAATTATTTAGCTGCACGGTGTCCCAGGCTTTGCTGGAAGAGGTATTTACAGACTGAATATAGAGTATTTGCTCAGTTTCCTTTCTAAAATTTGAATATATCTGTGTTCCAAAGCATATCTGGCCTGGAGGGTTTTGGGTAAACAACCGTGGCTTTGTGCTGCCAGGGCATAAACGTCTTATATCTAACCTTTGGGACAACCTCTCAGTGCTGTCAGAGTGCCTGAGAAACAGACCCTGCCCAAGGCCAGCAGGGGGCGCACAGCATCCCTGACCAGACAAAGCAGATGAGCACCTAGCTTGTGAGGAATCCAAGAGAATCATCCTTGCTTGGGGAAGGCAATGGCACCCCACCCCAGTACTCTTGCCTGGAAATCCAATGGACGGAGTACCCTGGTGGGCTGCAGTCCATGGGGTCGCTAACAGTCAGACAGACTGAGCGACTTCACTTTCACTTTTCTCTTTCATGCATTGGAGAAGGGAATGGCAACCCACTCCAGTATTCTTGCCTGGAGAATCCCAGGGATGAGGGAGCCTGGTGGGCTGCCATCTATGGGGTCACACAGAGTCGGACACGACTGAAGTGACTTAGCAGCAGCAGCAGCAGCATCCTTGCTTATAGGAGCAGACACCACTCTAACCAGACTACTCCATTTGTCAGTCTGTTTTTCTCCTACAAAGACCTGGATAAACCTTAAAACTTGCCTACTACCAAATTATTATATGTCTGTATTCCCTACCAATGACCAAGGATTTCTGCCTTCGAAGTGTTGTTGTTCAGCTGTGTCCAACTCTGTGAGTCCATGGACCGTAGCCTGCCAGGCTCCTCTGACCATGGACTTCTCCAGACAAGGATACTGGAATGGGTAGCCATTCCCTTCCCCAGGGGATCTTCCCAACTCAAGGATTGAATCTGGGTCTCTTGCATTGTAGGCAGATTCTTTACCGTCTGAGCCATTCTACCTTTGAAGGACTGCTTCAAGATATTTAGACATTGGACGGTAGCTAAATTTATAAGGGCATCTCTCCCTAGTTCTTTCTAAAATTTATTTTGAGATAACTAAAAAGGACACAATCATAATGCATTGCTCAGTGACTTTTCACAAATGGAACACATCTGATGACTAACACCCAGATCAAAAAGCAGAATGTTACCAGCACCCCATAAGTTGCCCTTGTGTCTTCTTCCAGTCATTACTCAACTTGCTTTTAAAAAAAATATATTTATTTCTATTTATAATATTTATTTGGCTGCTCTGGGTCTTAGTTGTGGCATATGAGATCTTCATCTGTGGCTTGGGGAATCTAGTTCCTTGATCAGGGATTGAACCCCAATCCCCTGCATTGGGAGTCCTAACCACTGGACCACTAAGGAAGTCCCTACCCATAATGCATCTTGTCTGTCTCTTCTTGACCAGACTTGGGGCAGGCATTCTTGGTATTCTGAAGATCTGTGGGAGATATGCTATTTTCTCTAGCCACATCTGCAAAATATCATTTAATGGGGTTGACACACTGGAAATCTTTACACAAATACTTTGTATGAATGACTATTATTCCTCTAAAAGGGACCCTTTCTGACTTTGTTGCGCAACTATTGGGCTGCATCTTATTTGTGGCTTGCAATTACTGTGCACTGATTGCAACTGTTGGGGAAGGTCAAGAGTTTCTGGGCAGTGTCTACGAACTTGAGAGGGAAAAAATATGTTCCCTGTTCTGGGAAAATCTAAAGCATAGGAAAAAAATGTTAGAGGCTATTGTGGACCACTCTGGCTTTGGCCACTTAAACTTAAATTCCTGCTAATGTAGCCATTTGCTTCATTCCATCACCAGACTCTTATCTGTACTGGAGATTCTCCATCCTTGGTCCCTGCACTTGGAAGACATGCTCCCTGCTCTGGAGAAAGTGTTGGTGGGGCAGAAGGCCTGTCCCAAATTAATGAGAATACTGCAGTAGTTCCTGGGCCAGTGGTGCATCCCTCTAATGGAATCTGGGTGAGGATGATGGGGTAGAAATCTCTAGCTAGTTCTGTTCAGCCTCAGAAAAGTACATGCTCTGGGACCTTCCCTTTACTAAAATCTCCTGAGTATTCCAGGAATCACCCTTTATTTGGTGGGGGGGTGTCGGGGGCGACAACATCTACTCCAATCCGGCGCCTCGGGGGGGGGATTTAAAATGACTCATTGGGAGACTTCCCTGGTGGCACAGTGGCTAAGACTCTGGGTTCCCAACGCAGGAAGCCCAGGTTCGATTTCTGGGCAGGGAACTAGATCCCACATGCCTCAACTAAGAGTACTCATGCTGCAAATAAGACCCAGCACCCACAAATAAGTAAATAACTCATTGGAAAAGATCCTGCTGCTGGGAAAAATTGAAGGCAAAAGAAGAAGAGAGCGGCAGAGGATGAGATGGTTATATAGCCTCACTGACTCAACAGACGTGAATTTGAGAAAACTCTGGGAGACAGTGAAAGACAGGGAAGCCTGGCATGCTGCAGTCCATGGAGTTGCAAAGAGCTGGACACGACCGAACAATCAAACAACAACAGCAATGACAACGACAAATAAAATGACTCTGAAATGACCATTGTCCAAAGTAAAGTTTGCATGGGTTGGCCAAGATCGGGGGTGGATTCTTATCCATTGGACCACCAGGGAAGTCCCAACCTGATGAATTTTGATAGATATTACATCCCAAGGAAACACCACCACAATCAAGATACAGAACAGTTTCATCATCCCAAAAGTCATGCTTATTTTTTCATATTCTTTATGTTGCTTTTCACTTTCTTAGGTCAAAACTGATTAAAGAAAATCTACACTTTCTCTTTCAGTTTTTTTTATTTTTTTAAGATTCAAATTTCTCCTCTTTCTCTTCTGTACCCACCCCATGCTTGTATTAATGCTTAGGAAAACACTCCCAAAGAACAGCTTAAACCACAGATAAAGTAGGGAGTAAGAGCAGATTACTCTAGTTTTATATTTTCATTTAAATATTTTAATCTGAGTGAACCCTGAGTTTGGCACTTGCTAAATCATTGGTTATCTTGTTTAGTCTTTAAAATAAGCAAACACTTGAGGTGGCATGGTTTAAGCCATCCAGTCTGTGATATTGTTGCTGCAGCCCTGGAAAATGAATACATGTGATGAAAGGAACTTTGCAGACGTGATGACATTAAAGATCTTGAGATGGGGAGGTTATCCTGGATTATCTGGTGGGTCTAGTGTAAGCACAAGATGATTACAAGTGAAAGAGACAAGCAAGAGGCTCAGAGAAGGAAATGTGAAGACAGCAGCAGAGCCAGAGTGACGCAGCACAAGCAATTTGGCTGTTGCTGGCTTTGAAAACAGAAGGGACCAAAAGCCAAGAAATGTGGCTCTTCTGGAAGCTGGAAAAGGCAAGGAAATGGATTCTTCCCCAGACTCTCCAGAAAGGAGTCCTGCTGATACCTTGAGTTTAGCCCAGAGAAACCCAATTTCAGACTCGGGCCTCTAAAACTTAAGACAATGCATTAGTGTCTTAGCAGCAGCAGCAGCAGCAAGCCTCAAGTATGCAGTAGTTTGTAATTTCAATTGTGGTCATTGGTAGCAATAGGAAGTTTAAAAATTATTATTGGAGTATAATTGCTTTGCAATGTTGTGTCAGTTTCTGCTGTACAAATGAGTGAATCAGTTACATGTATACATAAATCCCCTCCTTGAATCACCCTCCCCCCATCCCACTCCTCTAGGTCATCACAGAGCACAGAACTGAGCTCCTTATGATGTACAGCAGCTTCCCACTAGCTATCTGTTTTACACACAATAGTATATATATATATATAGGGCTTCTCTGTTGATTCAGCAGTAAAGAATCCGCCTGCAATGCAGGAGATGTGAGTTTGATCTCTGAGTGCGGAAAATCCTCTGGAAAAGGACATGGCAACCCACTCCAGTATTCTTGCTTGGGAAAATCCCACAGACAGAGGAGCAGGCTAGAGTCCAGAGGGCTGTCGAGAGTCGGACACAGCTGAGCGACTGAGTGGCAGCAGTGTATATATGACAACACTACTCTCCCAATTCATCCCACCCTTCCCTGCCCACCCACCATGTCTCTACCTCTATTTCTCTATTCTTGTCCTGTAAATAAGTTCATCTGTACCATTTTTCTAGATTCCATATATATGTGTTGTGAGTAAGGAGTGATAGTCGCTCAATTGTTTCAGACCCTTTGTGACCCCATGAACTGTAGCCTGCCAGGCTCTCTGTTCATGGAATTCTCCAGGTGAGAATACTGGAGTGGGTTGCCATCCCCTTCTCCAATATATATATATTAGTATGTGATATTTGTTTTTCTCTGACTTACTTTACTCTTTATGACAGATTCTAGACCCATCTACATCACCACAGATGACCCAATTTCATTCCTTTTTTATGGGTGGGTAATATCCCATTGTATATATGGACCACATCTTCTTTATCCATTCATCTGCTAGTGGACATTTAGGTTGTTTCCATGTCCTGGTTTATTGTAAATAGGCAGCAGTAGGAAATTAATACATGGAATTTTTTTTAACTTATGAGAAGATAGATGCTTCCTAAATATGAGAATCACTGCTTATAGGTGATAGAGGCTATTAAAAAGTAGAGAAGGAATTTAAGTGGTAGAAAGGGTAAACTGGGTTAGAGGATACATCAGACAAACTGAAGATTATAGACAGATTAAAAGGGAAGCTATTGTAACAGTTCAAGCAAGAGATGATGAGTACTTGAACTAGGCCGTGCCAAGCAGTTTCAGGATAAGGAGTGTATTTGAGAGGTTTAGTAGGGAGAATCAACAGTGCTTATTAACGGACAGGAGAGGGTCTTGGGTGACATTCAATTTTATTGCCAGGGGAATGGGGTGGATCATGGTACCATTCTTTTTTAAAAATAAAAGTATCAAGAGATGCATTCACTCATGTTACTTATGGAAGCAAGAATTTACATAGAGATAACTTTTTTGGTATATTTAATTAAATGGCTTTATTTTAAAAAACTGAGGTATAATTGACACATAAAATCATATTAGTTTTAGGTATACAACATGATGATTTGCTCTATCTATATATTGTAAAATGATCACCACAATAAGTTTAGTTAAACATATATCACCACAATAGTTACACATCACATCTTTTTTCTCATGATGAGCACTTAAGATCTACTCTTTTAGCATCTTGCAAAAATGCAGTACAGTATTGCTAACTATGGTCTCATGCTGTGCAGTACATCCCTAGGACTTATTTCTCTTAAGACTGGAAGCTTTTTACTTCTTGACCCCTTCATCTATTTTACCCAACCACCATGTCCCACTTCTGGCAACCACCAAATTGATCTCTGTATCCAGGAGTTTGTGTTTTCTTTTAGATTTCACATAGAATTGATATGTACTATTCTTGTTTGTTATCTGAACTGAACAAAATTTGGTGCTCAGGGGGAGATTTGGGCTAGAGATACAGACTTGACATGATTATTGTAGACAAATGTTGAAGCCATGAGCATGGATGGGGTCACTCAGAAAGAAAGGTAAGAGACTTCCCTGGTGGTTCAGTGGTTAAGACTCTACACTTTCAATGCAGCAGGTGCAGGTTTGATGCCTGGTTGGGGAACTAAGATCCTACATGCTGCGGGACATGGCCAAAAAAAAAAAAAGCTAAAGTGCGGTTGGAACCTGAGTCATCTGCTCCACCTAGCTTACCTTCCAAATTGTCTTATACAAATGGAAGATATTCACTCAAATTAATCATTTTATAGTGATAGAGCCATTTAATGGGAACAGTTACCAACAGAACTTCAAAACCAGAAATATGCCAGGGCCCATGTCATCTGCCTTTTAAAAATATTACTACTTACGGCCTGTTACATGGTAAAAGAGAAAGACCAAGTCGTAGGGCAGGAACCGTGGAGCCTTTTTGGAGTTCTTAGTGGGGAGCATGTGACTTAAACCTGCTCCAGTACTCTTGCCTGGAAAATTCCATACACAGAGAAGCCTGAGGGGCTACAGAACATGGGATTGCAGAGCTGGACACGACTGAGCATTTCACACTTCTACAATGACTTAGCAAAGTGGGCTATTATCATTTTAAATTTTTTTGAGAAGCAAGAGCCAATTGAAAATAGGTACAAATAGGAAGTACCGGCACATAGAGGAAAACATCTTCAAACTTGCTGTATTTTGTGGGTAAGTCATTGCTCCCAAATAGATTACATATGTTTGAAACAGAAATCGTATCTTAAAAGCCTATGGATTTTCAAGCTGTTTTTCTATAGACCATTTTGTGATATGAATTTGGACGTTTCATTCACATATTGCTGGGGAAATTTTCCAGTTCCTGGAAGAATTTAACCAATCAACAGAGTTTTTGCAAGCTTTCCTCTTTTACTAAAACCTTTTGTACCTGCTACCTTTATGGGATAAAACGACTGAAAAAGTAACACATACAAAGCAAGAGACCTAGAAACACCTAATTATTCCTTATCTGAAAGCCTGTTAAGAGCTTATGGTTGTGATTTTTAATTATTATGATTAACAGTCATGTTTCCTCCTACTAAAGTTGCTCCCCGTTTGGAGAATGAAAGTAAGCCTGTCCTCCAATATATATCCTTTGTAGCACACTAATTCTGTGGGATTTTTGGCTCATTGTCAAATAAAAGTCAGGGGAATCCTGGATTAAACAAAGTTAAATTGTTTTTTGAGAACCTATAAAGTGAGACTGTGTCCACGTATCACCAGGAAAGAATGAAGTTACAGCATTTCTCAAAGTTATTTGACCCCCACACCAGACTGTTTTTCCTGTTTATCTTGTGGGAGTAATGTCCCATTGGAGACAGGTTTGAAACATTGATATGGAGCATCTCATATGCATGTTTGGGTGATGATTTTTCAGGTGTTTTACCTCCTCACGCAAGTTTGAAAATCATTGTTCTGTGTCACCAAGAAAAAGTTGAGATTGCTAAACAATTGACGTAATACGGCAGAGACTGCTGACTGTTCCCCAGTATCCATTCTCACCTTCTCCCTTTTGACAATAGAACTTGTAATTTTAAAGTGTGAACAGAGCTGCCCAAAACATAGTCTGCTTTCAAGCTCTTTTTGTACTAGATGAGAATGCTGACTACGTTTTGGAGGAACTGATGTGAGGAATCTCTGTGTCATGCCCTCAGAGGAGAGGGGCATATTTTCAACTTCCTCCTTCCCTGTTTCCATTGGTTGGAATGGGCCGCAGGAGTCAGAACAGCCATATTGGGAAAGGAAATAAAAGCCTCAAGTTGAGGACAACAGGAAAATGATAGAAATCGCCTAGGGTGGAGGCACTGGATCTGCCCTGGAGCACCC
The DNA here is from genome assembly GCA_006410675.1 of Oreotragus oreotragus. Lineage (NCBI taxonomy): Eukaryota > Metazoa > Chordata > Mammalia > Artiodactyla > Bovidae > Oreotragus > Oreotragus oreotragus. The sequence goes on along the minus strand of SJYX01004813.1, from coordinate 12,932 downwards.
ACCTAGTGTTTTACATAAAAGAGAAACTTTAATTTTGCTCAAGCTATTTTTAAAAATTGTGAAGGCTTTGTTATAGCAACTGAATTTATATCATACTAACCACTGAGTAAATGGATCAGGAGGAATAAGAAACATGCAGAGAGTGTGACAATCCTGGGTCCTCAACATACTTGAAACAGTTTTAGGTTGTTAACTAAGGAGCTGAATGGGATGCTCTTCTTTTCTGATTATGCTGCTGTCTTATTGCCATAACTTCCCTGTAAATAGTATGCCTATTAGCTGTGACTTATTTTTCTCCTGGGGCCGTTAAGTCTTTTGAAAGAATTCACTTACATCATTTTTTTTTTTTTAACAGTTCTTTTCTTCAGAGTTCACAGTGGAAAATTTGACATACTGCATATTTTTTTGTGGGGGGAGAGGGAGGAAGATATCATCCTCTCTCTTTTATTATTATTATTATTTTTGCAGCAATTGAATTCTTTCCTCAGACCAATTTTCAGAATATGGAACACTTCAGAACTGTGTCAATCCTGAATTGTCATTCCCATTTTCATATTACCTGTGGTAGAAGTTCAATGAACTGAGAATCTATTAAAAAGCTATTATATATCCAGCTTTATGCTGAAATCTATGGATGGGACAGAAAGGCCCCACAGTCAAACTAGAAACTGGTGTTCCTGCCCTACCTTAATAGGGCTTTAAAAAAACACACACACACAGATATGTTGTATATGGCTCCTCTTTCAGTGTATAATGTCTCCAACATGAGACTTAATCAATCATGGACCTAGAGACTGTCATATTGAGTAATATAAGCCAGAAAGAGAAAAACAAATATCGTATATTAACACATATATGTGGAATCTAGAAAAACATACAGATGAACCAATTTGCAAAGCAGAGATAGAGACACAGACAAAGAGAAAAATGTGTGGATGACAAGGGGGGATGAGGAAGTAGGATGAATTGAGAGGTTGGGATTGACACATATACACTATTGATACTACAAATAAAACAGACAACTAATGAGAACCTACTCAACGCCCTGTGGTGACCTGAATGGGAAGGAAACATCAAAGAAGAGATTATGTATACATAGAGCTGATTCACTTTGCTGTACAGTAGAAACTAATGCAATATTGAAAAGCAACTGTACTCCAATAAAAATTTAAAAATCAAAACAACAAACAAAAAAAATACAAGTACCAAACACCTATTGTGTCTCTAGTGTTGCTATAAGTATTATGGATGCTATGAGATTCAGAAAACAGATTCTTTAATATTAATGAAATATTCCATGTAACAATTAGCAAATAAGATAACACAGTTAAAATTTATTTGTACTGATTTGATGAATGTGGGCATCCAGGTGGTCAGTGGTCAATGTATGACAGATTTCTACTAACCCCCTGGCCAAATCTCTGTGGTTCTCTGTCCAAGAATTAATTTCTTTGTAGAGGAAAGAGTCAGGAAGAGTCAGATGTGAGAGAAGATTGTGACATGAGGTGGGAATAATTTTCCATATTCTTTATCCAACATGGCTCCCTTTCTGATACAACCCATCTGCCATTTTCATTGTTTTTCACATTTGCAAAATGACTGTGATGTCTGAGAACTTCTTTGGATGGTCAGAAAAGGAAAGAAGGCAACCAACTTTGATGGAGATAAATGCGCCCTTTTTCTAAACAATTTGCTTTGTGCCTGCTGGTGGTGGCTTTGTGATTTATTGAAATGTCTGTCCCAGGGCAAGACCCACATTTTCTATATGAGGGAAGCTTCATTTAGATATTGACTGCATCATCTGGAGGCAGAAATAGTCACAGATTGATTCTTGCTTCAGGGTCATTTTTATCTCCAGGGCATCTCTAGTCACCAGGTATCCTGCAGATTTAAGGCAGTTTTTCTTGGATTCTCATTTTTATGAGGATTGCTAGAGATGTGTGAAGTTTCAGGATTCCAGGAAAGAAATGATGCGGCAGAATTTTAGATATAGAGTTGAGAATATTTTGCGGCTAAAGTCTTTGTGTGTCAGGAATATGCACTGTGACTTTTCTCCCTTGGCTGCTGTTAAAAAATTATTTTGACCCTTGTTAAAACAGTAAGGACTGGAAAAGTTCAGTTTTCATTCTAATCCTAAAGAAAGGCAATGCCAATGAATGTTCAGACTACTGCACAATTGCACTCATCTCACACACTAGCAAAGTAATGCTCAAAATTCTCGAAGCCACGCTTCAACAGTACACGAATTGTGAACTCCAAGATGTTCAAGTTGGATTTAGAAAAAGCAGAGGAACCAGAGGTCAAACTGCCAAAATCCATTGGATCATTGAAAAAGCAAGAGAGTTTCCAGAAAAACATCTACGTCTGCTTTATTGGCTATGCCAAAGCCTTTGACTGTGTGGATCACAACAAACTATGGAAAATTCTTAAAGAAATGGAAATACTAGACCATCTGACCTGATTCCTGAGAAATCTGTGTGCAGGTCAAGAAGCAACAGTTAGAACCAGACATGGAACAACAGACTTGTTCCAAATCAGAAAAGAAGTACGTCAAGGCTGTACATTGTCACACTGCTTATTTAACTTATATGCAGAGTACATCATGAGAAATGCCAGGCTGGATGAAGCACAACCTGGAATCAAGATTGCCAGGAGAAATATCAATCACCTCAGATATGCAGATGGCACCACCCTTATGGCAGAAAGTGAAGAAGAACTAAAGAGCCTCTTGATGAAAGAGAAAGAGGAGAGTGAAAAAGTTGGCTTAAAGCTCAACATTCAGAAAATGAAGATCATGGCATCTGGTCCCATTACTTCATGGGAAATAGATGGGGAAAGATTGGAAACAGTGACAGACTAATTTTTTGGGCTCCAAAATCACTGCAGATGGTGACTGCAGCCATGAAATTAAAAGACGCTTACTCCTTGAAAGAAAAGCTATGACCAACCTAGACAGCATATTAAAAAGCAGAGACATTACTTTGCCAACAAAGGTCCATCTAGTCAAAGCTATGGTTTTTCCAGTGGTCATGTATGGATGTGAGAGTTGGACTATAAAGAAAGCTGAGTGCTGAAGAATTGATACTTTTGAACTGTGGTGTTGGAGAACACTCTTAAGAGTCCCTTGGACTGCAAGGAGATCCAACCAGTCAATCCTAAAGGAAATCAGTCCTGAATATTAATTGGAAAGCCTGATGCTGAAGCTGAAACTCCAATACTTTGGCCACCTGATGTGAAAAGCTGACTCACTGGAAAAGACCCTGATACTGGGAAAGATTGAAGGTGGCAGGAGAAGGGGACAACAGAAGATGAGATGGCTGGATGGCATCATCAACTTGATGGACATGAGTTTGAGTAAGCTCTGGGAGTTGGTGATGGACAGGGAAGCCTGGCATGCTGCAGTCCAAGGGGTTGTAAAGAGTCGGACACGACTGAGTGACTGAACTGAACTGAAAACAGTAAGGCAGGAACTGCAATTCTCCACTTCCCTGATAATGCAGGGGACATGGGTTCGATCCCTGGTCCAGGAGGATTCCACGTGCCACGAAGCAACTAAGCCTGTGCATCGCAAGTACTGAGCCTGAGCTCTAGAGCCCGTGCTCCACAGCAAAAGAAGTCCCTGCAGGGAGAAGCTGGCACACCGCAACTAGAGAGTAACCCCCACTCGCCGCAACTAGAGGAAGCCCATGCGAAGCAGCAAAGACACAGCGCGGCCAAAAATAAATACAGATTAAGGGGAAAAGAGTGACTTGTAATTCGGAGGCAAGGAAAGAGTGTTTCAGGGAAGAGAAGGAGACGGGGCTTATAAAGGCAAAAAGCCACGAGGCTGTTAAACATTGCCCCGAAGAATTGTGGTTGACTCTGAGATGAGTGAGAAAATATCTGTCCTTAAGAACTCACGAGTTGTTTTAGGGTAGGGGTCCAATAAGTAGACAGGCTGTCACGAGTTATTTTAGGGTGAGGGTTTGAGTTTCTAGGAGAAGTCCTGGAAGCTTTCATTAGAACAATAAACAGTCCAAAAATCAGATTCCAGCAAGGCTGAATAGTGCAGAAGTCACCATCCTCAATGGCCCATTGGCTGCATTTTAGAAAGTTATCTTAGCAATACTGGTTCTATTTTGAGTTTCCTTCCACAATGGAAAAGAAAATTGAGATTTAGGGAGATTAAGACTTCCATGGTGGCTCAGATGGTAAAGTGTCTGTCTACAATGCAGGAGACCCGGGTTCGATCCCTGGGTTGGGAAGATCCCCTGGAGAAGGAAATGGCAATCCACTCCAGGACTATTGCCTGGAAAATCCCATGGACAGAAGAGCCTAGTAGGCTACAGTCCATGGGGTCGCAAAGAGTCGGACACGACTGAGCGACTTCACTTCACTTCACTTCACTTCAAGTAACTTTCAGAGTTGACCAAGGTGGGATTCAAACACTTGTCTATCTATATCCTGGACAATGAGCAAAACAGAGGTGACTTGTTTGGGCTGAAAAATGTGGGGCACTTTCCTAAATGTCCTGTATTATTTAGGATCTCATAAGACATTCTCAAATAATAGGTTGAGAGGAAACTCATTTTGTTGTTGTTGTTGATTTGCTAAGTCATGTCTGACTCTTTGTGACCCCGTGGATTGTCGCTTGCCAGGCTCCTCTGTGCTTCACTATCTCCTGGAGTTTGCTCAGATTCATGTCAATTGAGTCCGTGATGCTATCTAAGCATCTCATCCTCTGCCTCCCCTTTCTCCTTTTGCCTTCAATCTTTCCCAGCATCAGAGTCTTTTCCAGTGAGTTGTCTCTTCATATCAGATGGCCAAAGTATTGGAGCTTCAGTTTCAGCATCAGTCCTTCCAATCAATATATAGGATTTATTTCCTTTAAGATTGACCAGTTTGATGTCCCTGCTGTCCAAGGGACTCTCAAGAGTCTTTTCCAGCATCACAGTTCAAAAGCAAACTGAAATAGAATGTTTCTGACAACCTCATGGAATGGTGGATCACATCAGATTATTTTGGATTGAGAGGGGCAAAGGTGACATTTATTGCACACTGAGGTAGATTCCGATTCATGTATCACATGAGTAAAGTGACCCAACTGCAGTCATCAGAAGTATGAATGCAATGTCGGTGCCATCTTCAGGTAACAACTGATCTCTACCTTGTCAACTCTAGATGTCACTCTAAGAGCGTGTGTTAGAGGAATCCAAACCGACTGCAGAGGCCATGGCTTCCGTGCATTCCTTTCAGCTGACTCATGGTGCAGTTCTCTTTCAATCACAGCTATCTGAGGCAGGAACTGATGCAGAGAACAGTATCGTTAACACAGCTATTTGAGACACCCCTAAGATTAAGATTAGAAAGTTGGGAGTTGTCATGGAGATATGAGCTCTGTATGGCCCTGACCCCCTACCAGGGAAGGTTTGCAAAACACAAAGCATTCAGGGCTTTATGAACTCAACAAGCTTTAACGGAGCAGGGCTTTTGTCTTGCAGACAGAAATTCTCTAAGAAAAAAAATTCCTCTGAGGAAAAAATAAAAATGCCATAATTATCACAGCAAATATATCACATGATATATTCACTTACCTTCATGGTAGGTACATTCTTGTGCTTTATCCTAGGGGAAATACAGATACAGGATAATGATGGAGGTGAATGAAGATTCCTGAGATTTGTGGTTTCAGGGATTGAGTTCTCTGCCCCCTGATTCTATCTTCAGGCAATTGCCTGGGTGAAGGCTGCTTCTTGCCATAGTAGCCAAAAGCAGAGAGATGGAGAGAGCATGGAAGTCCAAGGGTAGAAGAGAAAGGGTCAGTTTCCTTCCTCCCTCTGTACTCTAGAGACATGTAAGTATTCTCAATATAGCAAGCCAATGGTGCCTTTTTCCTATTCCCTGTGATCCTTTAAAGTTCTCTATATTACTTTTTTTGTGTATGCTGCTGAATGTTCGGTTTGAGAAGAATTGCAGCAGACTGCAAAAAAATTCTGTTCTTTTGATTCACAAATGGGGTGTTTTGCAATGTGTTCAAAACAGTATGCAAATTAGGACCTCAACGATTGAATAGTTGAAAACAGTCTGGTAGCAACATTCTGCCCGGGTTTTATTTTAAGAGTATAGAGCACTTTAGTGGCTACAGGACCAGACTGGACACTGGGTTGGACCTAAGGGAATGGGCTGCTGTGATGGAAGACAAGGAATTTGAATTCTAGAGCAATTCAAATCCCAGCAACTTCAAAGCTCATTAGCAACTTTCTGCTAACTAGATTTGCTGGAAAGTCTTACCGCTGAGACTTGAAACTGTCTATACCATTCAGTTTGTATACATGACCGTGACTACTATTCATCTGTCTCCACTAACATAACCTTATTTGTCTTCATTAATGTGTTTACTATTGTGTTTACTAATATGTGTTTACTATTGTCTTCATTAATGTGTTTACTATTGTGGAAACTCTTGCCAAATAAGAAGTTGCAAAAACTTTCATTATCATTGCAGGAATTTTGTGGAAAAACCCATTTAAATGAACTGTTGCATTTTTCAATAGATAGCTGATAGCATTAAGTCTACAAGTCTCTTCAAAACCCTCACTCTTCAGTGTCCACCAGTCCTAAACTATGGTAGCATGATTCCTACCTAGTCCTAACAAGACACAGCATGGAAAGACCCACCTTAAACCAAACCCCGAATCTCATACAGATTCTAACATGGCCCCACCCCTCTGAATTAAGTAGAGTTCCTGCTCACAGCTCACAAACAAACTTGGCTTTGAGTCACTAATAGAGTATTTTGGTGGTGTGCAATGCCCTTGATCTCTCAAGTGCATCTGCTTATTGATCACTTCTTTCACCCTAATCTCTCTTGGCTCTTGGGATCCCCCACTCTCTTGGATTCTTCCTACCTAGAAGGCATCTCAGAGAATGCAATGGCAACCCACTCCAGTACTATTGCCTGGAAAATCCCATGGACAGAGGAGCCTGGTAGGCTGCAGTCCATGGGGTTGCGAAGAGTCGGACACGACTGAGTGACTTCACTTTCACGTTTCACTTTCATGCACTGGAGAAGGAAATGGCAACCCACTCCACTGTTCTTGCCTGGAGAATCCCAGGGACAGGGGAGCCTGGTGGGCTGCCGTCTATTGGGTCGCACAGAGTTGGACACGACCGAAGCGACTTGCAGCAGCAGCAGCAGCAGGCATCTTGTTTTCAAGACTCCTCAGAAACATCTCTGAACAGATGACTATAAAATTATACTTTCAGCAAGATTTGTTTCTACTTTCTCCCTAAGACAAGAGGTTTCCTCATGAATATTTCTTTGTCATCACAAATTCAATGGGTTCCCATCTTCCCCACTTCTGATAACAGCACTACATGACCATCACATTTGAAATCTTTTTATTATCTTTGACATTCCTTTCTTTTATTGTTTATAAACATTCACTAAATCTTGTTAATTTATCCCCAAAACATTTGCATTGGTTCCCCTTCTTTATATTTCTGCTACTGTCCACCCAGTCTCAACTTCTATGGTTTTTGTTTGCCATCTTTTCTTTTTTGGCTGTGTTGTGTAGCCTGTGGGATCTTAGTTCCCAGACCAGGGATCAAACATGAACCCCCTGCAGTGGAATAGTGGAGTCCTAACCACTGGACCACCAGGGAAGTCCCTTACCATCTCTGCTAAGCCCCCATAACTGCCCTGTCCTCTCTCAATAAAAATACACACCCACACACACATACACACACACTACTTTATTGTGTGTACTCCTCTGAGGTTTCACTGGAATTTAGGAATTTTTCCTCCAGAAAGATGTAATTTTGCATACATACACAAAATTCTTTTTTCACAGAATTTTTGGAAGACAAATTATTATCCTAACTGTTGCCTCTGTGTCTAATATCATCCTTCTCATTCCATTCAGGCAGCTCCCACATTAACCTTTAAATAATGTCACTCCCTATAAATGATTAATGTTAAATGATAAAAATTCAATCGAGTAAATTTTAAAGATACAGTTGGCTTTATTAAATGATTTATGAGTTGTGCAGCATCCTGCCTAGCAAGTGGAGAGGAGCTCCCACGAGCTATAAAGATGGAAGGTTTTAATAGGCAGAGAGTGGATCACCTCCCTTTCCTTTGGGAGATGTGACAGATGACTTCATTGGTGCTGACCAGAAAATTCCAAACTGACTGGTTAAGACTGCATTTCTGGACTTTCTTGGTGGTCCAGTGGTGTTAAGACTCTGCCTGCCAATGCAGGGGACATGAGTTTGATCCCCGATCCAGGAAGGCTCCACATGTCATGGGGCAACTAAATCTGTGTGTCACAGCTACTGAGCCTGCATGCTGCAACTATGGAAACCCATGCACCCTCAGTTCAGTTCAGTTCAGTCGCTCAGTCGTGTCCGACTCTTTGCAGCCCCATAAATCGCAGCACTCCAGGCCTCCCTGTCCATCACCAACTCCCGGAGTTCACTCAGACTCACGTCCATCGAGAGCTTGCCAGGCTCCTCTGTGCTTCACTATCTCCTGGAGTTTGCTCAGATTCATGTCAATTGAGTCCGTGATGCTATCTAAGCATCTCATCCTCTGCCTCCCCTTTCTCCTTTTGCCTTCAATCTTTCCCAGCATCAGAGTCTTTTCCAGTGAGTTGTCTCTTCATATCAGATGGCCAAAGTATTGGAGCTTCAGTTTCAGCATCAGTCCTTCCAATCAATATATAGGATTTATTTCCTTTAAGATTGACCAGTTTGATGTCCCTGCTGTCCAAGGGACTCTCAAGAGTCTTTTCCAGCATCACAGTTCAAAAGCAAACTGAAATAGAATGTTTCTGACAACCTCATGGAATGGTGGATCACATCAGATTATTTTGGATTGAGAGGGGCAAAGGTGACATTTATTGCACACTGAGGTAGATTCCGATTCATGTATCACATGAGTAAAGTGACCCAACTGCAGTCATCAGAAGTATGAATGCAATGTCGGTGCCATCTTCAGGTAACAACTGATCTCTACCTTGTCAACTCTAGATGTCACTCTAAGAGCGTGTGTTAGAGGAATCCAAACCGACTGCAGAGGCCATGGCTTCCGTGCATTCCTTTCAGCTGACTCATGGTGCAGTTCTCTTTCAATCACAGCTATCTGAGGCAGGAACTGATGCAGAGAACAGTATCGTTAACACAGCTATTTGAGACACCCCTAAGATTAAGATTAGAAAGTTGGGAGTTGTCATGGAGATATGAGCTCTGTATGGCCCTGACCCCCTACCAGGGAAGGTTTGCAAAACACAAAGCATTCAGGGCTTTATGAACTCAACAAGCTTTAACGGAGCAGGGCTTTTGTCTTGCAGACAGAAATTCTCTAAGAAAAAAAATTCCTCTGAGGAAAAAATAAAAATGCCATAATTATCACAGCAAATATATCACATGATATATTCACTTACCTTCATGGTAGGTACATTCTTGTGCTTTATCCTAGGGGAAATACAGATACAGGATAATGATGGAGGTGAATGAAGATTCCTGAGATTCGTGGTTTCAGGGATTGAGTTCTCTGCCCCCTGATTCTATCTTCAGGCAATTGCCTGGGTGAAGGCTGCTTCTTGCCATAGTAGCCAAAAGCAGAGAGATGGAGAGAGCATGGAAGTCCAAGGGTAGAAGAGAAAGGGTCAGTTTCCTTCCTCCCTCTGTACTCTAGAGACATGTAAGTATTCTCAATATAGCAAGCCAATGGTGCCTTTTTCCTATTCCCTGTGATCCTTTAAAGTTCTCTATAATTAACACAGCTATTTGAGACACCCCTAAGATTAAGATTAGAAAGTTGGGAGTTGTCATGGAGATATGAGCTCTGTATGGCCCTGACCCCCTACCAGGGAAGGTTTGCAAAACACAAAGCATTCAGGGCTTTATGAACTCAACAAGCTTTAACGGAGCAGGGCTTTTGTCTTGCAGACAGAAATTCTCTAAGAAAAAAAATTCCTCTGAGGAAAAAATAAAAATGCCATAATTATCACAGCAAATATATCACATGATATATTCACTTACCTTCATGGTAGGTACATTCTTGTGCTTTATCCTAGGGGAAATACAGATACAGGATAATGATGGAGGTGAATGAAGATTCCTGAGATTCGTGGTTTCAGGGATTGAGTTCTCTGCCCCCTGATTCTATCTTCAGGCAATTGCCTGGGTGAAGGCTGCTTCTTGCCATAGTAGCCAAAAGCAGAGAGATGGAGAGAGCATGGAAGTCCAAGGGTAGAAGAGAAAGGGTCAGTTTCCTTCCTCCCTCTGTACTCTAGAGACATGTAAGTATTCTCAATATAGCAAGCCAATGGTGCCTTTTTCCTATTCCCTGTGATCCTTTAAAGTTCTCTATATTACTTTTTTTGTGTATGCTGCTGAATGTTCGGTTTGAGAAGATTTGCAGCAGACTGCAAAAAAATTTTGTTCTTTTGATTCACAAATGGGGTGTTTTGCAATGTGTTCAAAACAGTATGCAAATTAGGACCTCAACAATCGAATAGTTGAAAACAGTCTGGTAGCAACATTCTGCCCAGGTTTTATTTTAAGAGTATAGAGCACTTTAGTGGCTACAGGACCAGACTGGACACTGGGTTGGACCTAAGGGAATGGGCTGCTGTGATGGAAGACAAGGAATTTGAATTCTAGAGCAATTAAAATCCCAGCAACTTCAAAGCTCATTAGCAACTTTCTGCTAACTAGATTTGCTGGAAAGTCTTACCGCTGAGACTTGAAACTGTCTATACCATTCAGTTTGTATACATGACCGTGACTACTATTCATCTGTCTCCACTAACATAACCTTATTTGTCTTCATTAATGTGTTTACTATTGTGTTTACTAATATGTGTTTACTATTGTCTTCATTAATGTGTTTACTATTGTGGAAACTCTTGCCAAATAAGAAGTTGCAAAAACTTTCGTTATCATTGCAGGAATTTTGTGGAAAAACCCATTTAAATGAACTGTTGCATTTTTCAATAGATAGCTGATAGCATTAAGTCTACAAGTCTCTTCAAAACCCTCACTCTTCAGTGTCCACCAGTCCTAAACTATGGTAGCATGATTCCTACCTAGTCCTAACAAGACACAGCATGGAAAGACCCACCTTAAACCAAACCCCGAATCTCATACAGATTCTAACATGGCCCCACCCCTCTGAATTAAGTAGAGTTCCTGCTCACAGCTCACAAACAAACTTGGCTTTGAGTCACTAATAGAGTATTTTGGTGGTGTGCAATGCCCTTGATCTCTCAAGTGCATCTGCTTATTGATCACTTCTTTCACCCTAATCTCTCTTGGCTCTTGGGATCCCCCACTCTCTTGGATTCTTCCTACCTAGAAGGCATCTCAGAGAATGCAATGGCAACCCACTCCAGTACTATTGCCTGGAAAATCCCATGGACAGAGGAGCCTGGTAGGCTGCAGTCCACGGGGTTGCGAAGAGTCGGACACGACTGAGTGACTTCACTTTCACGTTTCACTTTCATGCACTGGAGAAGGAAATGGCAACCCACTCCAGTGTTCTTGCCTGGAGAATCCCAGGGACAGGGGAGCCTGGTGGGCTGCCGTCTATTGGGTCGCACAGAGTTGGACACGACCGAAGCGACTTGCAGCAGCAGCAGCAGCAGGCATCTTGTTTTCAAGACTCCTCAGAAACATCTCTGAACAGATGACTATAAAATTATACTTTCAGCAAGATTTGTTTCTACTTTCTCCCTAAGACAAGAGGTTTCCTCATGAATATTTCTTTGTCATCACAAATTCAATGGGTTCCCATCTTCCCCACTTCTGATAACAGCACTACATGACCATCACATTTGAAATCTTTTTATTATCTTTGACATTCCTTTCTTTTATTGTTTATAAACATTCACTAAATCTTGTTAATTTATCCCCAAAACATTTGCATTGGTTCCCCTTCTTTATATTTCTGCTACTGTCCACCCAGTCTCAACTTCTATGGTTTTTGTTTGCCATCTTTTCTTTTTTAGCTGTGTTGTGTAGCCTGTGGGATCTTAGTTCCCAGACCAGGGATCAAACATGAACCCCCTGCAGTGGAATAGTGGAGTCCTAACCACTGGACCACCAGGGAAGTCCCTTACCATCTCTGCTAAGCCCCCATAACTGCCCTGTCCTCTCTCAATAAAAGTACACACCCACACACACATACACACACACTACTTTATTGTGTGTACTCCTCTGAGGTTTCACTGGAATTTAGGAATTTTTCCTCCAGAAAGATGTAATTTTGCATACATACACAAAATTCTTTTTTCACAGAATTTTTGGAAGACAAATTATTATCCTAACTGTTGCCTCTGTGTCTAATATCATCCTTCTCATTCCATTCAGGCAGCTCCCACATTAACCTTTAAATAATGTCACTCCCTATAAATGATTAATGTTAAATGATAAAAATTCAATCGAGTAAATTTTAAAGATACAGTTGGCTTTATTAAATGATTTATGAGTTGTGCAGCATCCTGCCTAGCAAGTGGAGAGGAGCTCCCACGAGCTATAAAGATGGAAGGTTTTAATAGGCAGAGAGTGGATCACCTCCCTTTCCTTTGGGAGATGTGACAGATGACTTCATTGGTGCTGACCAGAAAATTCCAAACTGACTGGTTAAGACTGCATTTCTGGACTTTCTTGGTGGTCCAGTGGTGTTAAGACTCTGCCTGCCAATGCAGGGGACATGAGTTTGATCCCCGATCCAGGAAGGCTCCACATGTCATGGGGCAACTAAATCTGTGTGTCACAGCTACTGAGCCTGCATGCTGCAACTATGGAAACCCATGCACCCTCAGTTCAGTTCAGTTCAGTCGCTCAGTCGTGTCCGACTCTTTGCAGCCCCATAAATCGCAGCACTCCAGGCCTCCCTGTCCATCACCAACTCCCGGAGTTCACTCAGACTCACGTCCATCGAG
>SJYX01004812.1:0-40259 GCA_006410675.1 Oreotragus oreotragus | reverse complement strand
TGCTGCGATTCATGGAGTCGCAAAGAGTCGGACACGACTGAGCGACTGAACTGAACTGAACTTGGAAACAATCAAGTCTTATTACTTATTAGGCCTTCTTTTAGATTTTTTTTAAAGTGCCGTGTGACACTCAAATAATTATTTTTGTATGTAAGCAGGACGCTTTAGAGACTCTCCCAGATTTGATAAGCCCATTAGGAAGTGATATTGACCTAATTAACTTGCATCTGAAAGGCACAATTTCCTCCCCACTCCCACCCCACCCCTCACCTCAGCTGTTTGTGTAAAAGAACAGACGGTTGTTTCAGAGCTGTGGTGGGGTCCTCCCACTCTGTTTTGTGTCTGCTCCCTCCCCACCACTTTATATTCTAGTTTTCCTTTCTGGGAGCCGTGACAGTAAGTGGCTATGTTAGTTGGGACTCACATTTCAAGTGACAGAAATCCATTTTCAATTTGCTTGGGTACATCATGAGATCCAAGTGGTGCTGACCTTATGGGGACCTGGGGTACTGCAGTGCTTGGGAGCCCCTGGAACATGCCTGGAACCCTCTCTATGTATCTCCTCGACTCATTGGCTGCCAACTGGCTGCCCATCAGGGGGAGAGCACTTTCCTTTTGATACAAAAATAGGTTTAACAAAAATAGTTAGTGTGTAAGTAACTTGTAGTAATGTTAGTAGAGGAGACTGAGCTTGATAAGCAGGTGAATAGTCATCACTGGTTAACTTGGGTTTTTACCCATTAGGTGTTTGTCAGTCAGAAGCATAGACTCTGGGTTCTGTCCTCAGCTTTGGGGTAATCATTCTCATCAGGTGTTCTAACACTTCACCTTTGATGTCTCATTTTAGATAATAAACTTAACGCCTTGAAATAACTTTGGAATCAGCCCTTTGTAAATATGAGGCTGTGACGCTGCTTAGTACTGCTGTTAACAATGCTCATTAGAAACATTGTTGGCCATGTTTTAAGGATTTGTGGAGGGTTTTTTTTGCTATTGTTTTAAAAACAGACTTTCATAAGATTTCTTACTGGTCTTGTTTAAATGAAAAGGAAACATGACTACTGAAATTCTACAGCTGTAGTGCGGAAGGTGAGGACATTACTTTGCGAGGTTGTCACTTGTCCACATCACCTGCCCTTCGGAAGGACAGGCTTGCTGTCCTTGCAGAGTGAACAGGTTCCTAGGATGTGGAGAGTGCTCCCATGTCTAGATTCCCTCTTGTCCTGTTTTAGTTGTTAAAACATGATGGCCCCGCACACCCTCTTTTCCAGGTGCCAGTGCCAAGGTAAATAAAACTTCAGATGAAGGACGCCAGGGGGACACCTGTCTGAATGGGCCGACACCACAGTTCCCAGAGCCTCCCTCGCCAGCGGGTCCTGATGCGTCTCCAGGTGTGGCTGGTTTCCATGACAACCTAAGGAAGTCTCAGGGGACTAGTGCTGAGGGCATTGTTAGAAAAGAAGCTTTGCAGTCCCTCAGACTCAGTCTTCCTATGCAAGAAACGCAACTGTGTAAGCATCTTCCTGCCGGGCTCTCCCCCGCCCCCTCATCCCCCATCCAGGCCCCTGTCACTCACAGTCCTTGAGAGGCACAGGCCCCAAAGGGCTCGCCCCTTGGCTGTTGCTGTTTTATCACTGTGGTGGGTTGTGCGTTTAACAGATAATTCCATTTCAGAGGGAAGATACGCTTTGTCACAGCCTGATGGTGACAATGGCACTGGAGGCCCAAGTTTGAAGGGCCTGTGCGTGCATGTCTTCCGTCACCCGGGGTGGTGAGCTAGCAGCAGTGGGGATTTGATCTTGACAGTTACAGCTTGAAGGCTTTCTTTTATGAGTTACTTTAATCAGCCTTTATTTTGTGCTAATCCCTGGGGATTCAGGAGCAAACAAGTTGCAAACTGTCAGCCTGAGAGCCCTGAAGCCTCCAGGCTTTTCTAACATTCAGGTTTTCACACACAGACTTGTGTAATCTTACCTAATGGGGTCATTTCACAGCTGCTGTTGTTACACCTCGTCCCGCTTCAGTACTTCTCCCCTCCCCTCCAGGTCAGCCACCTTCTCACATAGTGCCTTACAGGCCTCTGAAAACAGCCAGGTTTGGAGGATCATTGTTCTTAAAATGGGCCTATGTCCTTCACATCACTGCATGCTCTTCTCACCTAGCGCTGTCTCCTGGAGATTGCCCCACGTCAGTTGATGCAGCTCCACATCCATTCTTTGAAGGCTGGAGGAGCCTCGAGTGTGGCCGGGTCAGGGCCAGGGGACCAGTGCTGCAGTGAGCAGCTCCCCGTGCATGTTGCAGCACTGGTGCTTTCATTTCTACGCACTCCATCCCAGGAGCGGAACTCTTGGTCGGAAGCAGTGGTTGTGTTTATCTCCATCATGTCACATTGCAAGGGTGCTGATGCCCTGTGAGAGGACAACGATGCTTTTTCCTTTCAGTCTTCACCAGTCTGCTGGGTGAGCAGCAATGCTGCCTTGATGCTTTCATTTGCAACCTTACTAGAGGGTGTTCACAGGAATTTTTTCATTATGCTTTTAGGGTCACAGCATACTTTAAACATTTCTGTAAACAAACTGTTAGCATGTCAGCCAGGATGCTGTGTGAAATCCTGGGTCCTGACCTGAGGGGTTTGTGAGCTCTGGCCCCAGGTTCTCCTGCTTTTCCCCTGCCCGCCCCTCCCAGGAATGTGCCCAGCCCTGAGGCCATGCCTCTGGTGGTCTCTGCCATCTGGACCACTTAGTGATGTGAAAAGTATATAAGCTCTTTCATATGAAACTTATATGAAGAGTATGAGTGCACAATCCGTAACAACACTGGTGAATTCCTAGTGAAATTCTTGGTGACTGCTCAGGCTTTAGGGATTATTTAAAACAACAGCAGCTTCCCTCGCAGAATTCATATTTGAGAATGGTGCCGCCCAGGCAGGGGCTCAGTTACGGCATTCCTCTGCTCTCACCAGCCCCTTGGCCCTGAGCTGGGAGGCCTGGGTCTTGCCTACCTTTCACTCACTGTTCAGCTCTTTTTTGTACCCAAAGTGAAAGTTTGGGTTTTAATATTTAAATTTTGTTAGCTGCCCGAAACCTGTCAGCGTAGCTCCTGTCTTGTCCCTGAGCATGGCCCTTGGACTGGAGTCGCCTCGGGTAGGAAACTGAGGTAATCTGCTGGGGTGTTCCTGGGTAAAGAAGGCGAGTTTGGTAGCATGTTCCTGTCTGCTGCTGCCTGTCATTCCATCAGGATTGCTGTTCATGTTCCTCCGTGATGTAAGGAAGCAGAGTTAGAGCTTGGTGGGAGCCTCAGAACACTCACACTGGCACCAACTTCAAGTTCAGTTCTTTAATTACTAAAAGGCGCAAGTTGCGCGCATCCTGTTTTATTGGCGGGACGCCCATAGGTGGTGGTGCGCTGCTGGCAGAGGTACCACCCCCGTGCTGGGCCACTGTGTCTGCCACCAGGTGGGTCCTGTCTGTGGTCAGTGTCCAAGGCTTACAGTTCTCCATCCATTTGCAAACAGTTCTTTCAAACTAGACAGCCATGTATTATTTAAAGCTAAATCACATTGGTAATGAAACGCAAGACAGCCGAACTGCTCTTCTGATTTATCTTCTGTGTCCTGTTGTGTTGTGAGTTTCTAAATAGCTGTTTCCCCACCTCAGGCTCAGCAGAGGCTTCGCTGCCCCTGGAGAAGGAGGAGCAGGTCCGACTGCAGGCTCGGAAGCGGCTGGAAGAACAGCTCAAACAGTACAGGGTGAAACGCCAGCAGGAAAGAGTGAGTCTCCCTCTCTCGAACCAGCTAGTGGAAAAAACAGCAGGCAGTCAGTCATAATTCTAGGATCTGCTGTTTATTTCTCTTTGCTGGGATGGGCTTGTGTGTGTCTCTACAAAGATCATCTTTCTCATGTAGTTCCCACCCTTTGAGGAGGTTCCCTGGGGCTCTGGTTCCCACCCCTCTGGTCCTTGTTCCCTTTGAACAGGCATGTTTTATGTCTAAATCTGCCATTAGAAAAGCAGAGGCAGTGAACATGTGGGTGTAACTGCTCTCTGTACTTGAGCAGCCAGTCCTGGGTTTGACTTGTTTATTGTGTAAGTGATGGAGTCTCTACTGAACTTTGCTGTGCGGTATTAGACTGTGTGGCATGTCACACACATGATAAGTGTGTGCATGTATGCTAGTCACTCAGTCATGTCCAACTCTTTGTGACCGCATGGACTCCTCTGTCCATAGGATTCTCAAGGCAAAAATACTGGAGTGGATTGCCATTTCCTTCTCCAAAGTATGTGCATAAGCTTTGCTAAAGTCAGTTTTATTCAGGTATGAAACCCTCATTAGGATACTAATGAAAATAGTATTTTTAATCAGTTGAGTGAATCTAGGAAAGGCGTGTGTGAAGGTTCACTTCAGTCTTAATCCAAGTTTATCATGAACTTGAGAAATTTCAAATTAAAGGAATTTGAAACTAAATGAACTAAAAAAAAATGCTTTAAAAAAATAAAACACTTTCAGTGAATGATTTAGTTGTGACAAGTCCTTGTCAGAGTTGGCCATTTGTTTTCCCAAGAGAGGATCTTGGCTTTTTGAGTGTCACTGCTCTGAAGCCGACGTAAACAGACTGGAAGAGCCAGTACCAGGCTCTGAACTGACTGAGGCTCCCACCCAGTCAGGGGCATTCAGGCATCTATCCAGGTGGCTTGTCAGGAAACCTTACAGTGACAGTCAGTAGTCAGGAGTTATGTGCACCAGGCAATGTTAATTTCCCCACAGATTTTACAGTGAGACTCAGGCAGGTAAAGAACTTGCCAAAGGTCACTTAGCAGTAAAGTGGCAGAACCAAGATACAGACCAGCCAGTGTACATGTGCCCCGTCCTGTCCGCAGCCTGCCTCTCAGGTTTGCACTGCAAGTCCAAGCTCTGTCTGGGTCATCCAGCATTAGGCAATTAATGTCTCAGGAGTTCAGGGTGAAATTTAACATCAGTTCCCATCTTTAAAAATTATATGTACGTGGGACTTCCCTGGTGGTCTGATGGTTAAAATCCACCTTGCAATGCAGAGGACGTAGGTTTGATCCCTGTTCAGGCAACTAAGATCCCATGTGCTTTCAGGCAACTAAACCCGCAAGCTGCAACTACAGAGCCCACATGCCCTGGAGCCCACATATCACAGCTAGAGAGTCTGTGCACGGCAACAAAAGTCCCGTAGGATGCGACCAAAGATCTCGTGCCACTAAGAAAGACCCAATGCAGCAAATTAAAAAATAAAACAAGCAAGCAAAAACAGTTAAACTAAAAATGTGCTTAGTCTATCAGTCATGTCTGACTCTTTGTGACCCCATGGACTGTAGCCCACCAAGCTCCTCTGTTCATGGGGATTCCCCAGGCAAGAATACTGGTGTGGGTTGCCATGTCCTCCTCCAGGGGATCTTCCCAACCCAGGGATCAAACCCAGGTCTCCCGCATTGCAGGAGGATTCTTAACCATCTGAGCCACCAGGGAAGCCCAAACTAAGAATAAAAAGATACTTCTTTAGGAGTGTAATTCATACTTCATGTCTAAAGGCTAGAGAGGATGAGTGAAAGTCCCCCCATTTTTTAGTCCGGTAAATACTTTGAGAGCGTCACCGCACGGATCCTTCATGTAGAGGCAAAGATTGTGTACAGGGCCAGCGCCCTCTCTGTGCTGCTCTTCACGCGACCTTTCTCAGGCACCTGTCCTGCCTCAGCGCAGTAGAGACCCTCCTTACCCTTTGTAACCATGCGCACATATCAGCATTGCATTAAGCAGCCCAAAGTGATCAACATTTTAGGTTGTCTAATTTTTTGAAATTGCAAACAGTGCTGCAGTGAATGTTTTGTGTCTTGGTATACTTTTGTGCGTAAATCCTTAACTGTTAAATTATTGGGTAAAGGGTTTTATGTATTTGTTAGTTGATAAGGACTGGTTCACATTCCATTTAGCAGTCTGTAAGACCGCTAGACTTCTCATCTTTGGGAGGATTAGAAATAATAAAAATTGAATCTTTGTTCTCAGATAGCTGAGAAAAAAAGTACTTCCGAACAATAAGCATCTTTTTACATATTGGCTGAGTGTCTTTGTCAGCCTTTGTCTGTTTTTCAGTTTGTCTTTTATGCTGTGTTGGTACTATATATGAGGAAATTATTCCCTTTTTGTATTTTTGCAAATAATTTTTTCTTAATTTTCCATGACTTCTTTTCTGGTATATTTTTTGCTGCACATCAACTTTTTGTTTTTATTCATTTTGGCTTTGCTGCTCAGCTGACAGAATCTTAAGGGATTGGACCTGAGCCTCTTGCAGTGGAAGCTCAGAGTCCTAACCTCTGGACCACCAGGGAAGACGCTGCACACTGGATTTGAACGTTTACAGTCAGAACTTCCAGTCTTTGCTGTTAACTTCTTTTAAGGTTTATATCATTTAAGATCTCCCTGTTTGAAGGGTATAAATTCACCTCTTTTATTTTTATACTAAAAGTAAGAGATAATGTAAAAAGTTTTCATAAGTTTTGTTTTTATTTTATTATGTAGATATAATCCACTTGCTTGGATGGAGGTGAGAGGTAGGAATGAGCCTCTTTGTGGACTGCTGGTCAGTTATCTCAAGGCTGCTCATTTTGTAGTCTGTTTTCTCACTTTTTGACGTTCTCCCTTAATATCTGTAGATGCCGCCAGTACTTGGGACAGTTCTTGGGCTGTGTTCTGTGTCATATGTCCGTCTACTGCTTTTCTTGGTCTCTGTGGCTCTAATTATGGCAGCTTTATAGTGTGTGTATCTGTCTGGGAGATCCGGTCAGTCCGCCACCCCACATCCCTCACTCTTCCTCGCTGTTCCGACTCACTTATCCTTGCTGCTGTGTCGTGGCATCGTTCCAAGATGCTTCTCACCCACCTTGTCCCTCACCACTTTACGACTGCACTGACTTTGTAGAATAACATGAACTGAACATTAATTTATTTGTAGAAGAAAGTCATGTTGATTTAGCATCAAGGAATGTCATCTTCTCACATCCTCAGCTTCATTCAAGCCAGTTGGGAAGTTCTAGATAACACAATGATAAAAGAAAAAGAAATGAGAGATATAAGTATTAAAAAATAGAAGAGGGCTTCCCTGGTGCTCAGTGGTAAAGAATCTGCCTGCCAATGCGGGAGACATGGGTTCGATCCCTGGTCTAGGAAGATCCCATGTGCCGTGGAGCAACTAAGCCCATGTGCCACAACTATCGAGCTCATGCTCTAGAGCCCAGGAGCGGCAACTCCTGAGCCCGCATGCCACACCTGCTGAAGCCCCCATGCCCTAGAGCCTGTGTTGAGCAACAAGAGAAGCCATCACCATGAGAAGCCCATGTCCTGCAACTAGGGAGTAGCCCCTGCTTGCCTCAACTAGAGAAAAGCCTGTGCAGCAACAAAGCCCCAGTGCAGCAAAATATATAAAGAAAATTATTAAAAAAGAAAAAGAGAAATGACATTGTTATTTGCAGGTGTTGATAACACTTTAGAAAAATGCTGATGAATCAACTGAAAATTGCTATTATTATGTTTATTAAAATATTATAAAGTAATTGGGGTTCAGAAATTGTCAGTTTGAAACACAGATACGAAAAGTAGTTATCCTAGTATGACCAGTTATAAAATTAGAGGGAAAAAAATAATATTTACAGTATCAACAAAATAATTTTAAGTATCAAATGGCAACAAAAATGCTTTAGAATCTAGATAAAACTCTACGTAAATTTCTCTGTCAAGGATCATGCAAATAGATATGAATAAATGGAGGAAAACTGCTCATTATCCCGTAATTATAAATTTATGGTAATTCTAATTCAACAGGACTAATATTTTAACTTGAAGAAAAATTTCAAGGTTCATCTAAAAGAATAAACATGAGAGAATAGGCAGGGAAATTTTGTGAAGGAGGTGTGATGAGGAAGGACTTGCTCTAGTAGGCGTTTTAAAATGTCACCAGGTCATAGTCATGACAGGCCTGTGCTTGGACTTTCCCTGGGATGGACATGGAGGAGTGAGGTTAAGAATGGAAGGCCCGTGACGTGGGAACATGGCGGGAGGATGCTCTGTTTATGTAATCAGTATGGCCTTTCTCGGTGGCGATTTTTGAATGCTGCTTGTCAATTTTAAACATAATTTTTGTACTTTTTTTTCCTCCTCAGTCCAGTCAACCTGTAACTAAAACGAGACTTTTTAGTACACTTGATCCTGAACTCATGTTGAACCCCGAAACCTTACCGAGGGCCAGTGCCGTGGCTATGACAAAAGAATATTCCTTCCTGCGCACCAGTGTCCCTCGGGGGCCGAAGGTGGGCAGCTTAGGGCTCCTGGCACATCCTAAGGAGAAAAAAAGTTCCAAATCAAGCAAAATTCGGTCTCTGGCTGATTACAGAACTGAAGAGTCAGACGTCCGGAATTCTGGTGGAAATGTTCCAGCTCCGGACTCTACCAGGGGCTCCCTGAAGCAGAACCGAGGCAGCGCGACATCAGTGGTGTCTGAGGTCAGCCTGTGCCCCGAGGCCGACGACCGCCTGGAGAATGCGTCCCTGACTGGAGACAACGTGTCTGAGGCTGACGGGACGGAGAGCGATAGCTCTTCCTACAGCAGCGTCTCCGCCCGTGGGACTCCAGGCATCCCAGCGAACATGGGGGGCACGCGTGAGGCCCCCTACGTGGTCAGTGGCAGGGAGATCGCAGTTGGAGCCCTGGGCCAGTTCCCCTCCATCTCAGATGTCCTCCAGGCTGCAGCAGCCGAGCACCAAGAGCAGAGGCAGGAAGTCAACGGGGAGACGCGAAGCCGGACCAATAGCATCTGCAGCAGGTGGGTGACAGTGGAGCCCACGAAACATCACCTTCTCCTCAGAGTTTCCACTCAGTCCTTAACATTTCATTTATACACTCTCTGTTGCTTTGTTGTTAGAAAAGAAACTGGGTCTGATGAGTGCTCACCTGCAATGTTAAGGTATTCTGCTTTCCAGGATTTGTTGCATTGATGTGACATGGACTCACATCTCCATAAAGGTGTTCTAGCCCTGTGCTGGCTGAAAAAGCCCTACTGTTGGCGAGAGTTTGAGCTTTAACTGTCTACCTAAATCTTTTTACTTACCTGTTTTTTTATAAAAAGTAGGGAAAGGGCTTAAACCTAAGGACTTTACCTAATTTTAAAAATTAGAAAATATGGTTAAGAATTCATCTTCCAAAGCAGGGGGTACAGGTTTGATCCCTGGCAGGGAACTAAGGGGAAAAGGCAATGGCACCCCACTCCAGTACTCTTGCCTGGACAATCCCATGGATGGAGGAGCCTGGTAGGCTACAGTCCATGGGGTCGCTAAGAGTCGAACACGACTGAGCGACTTCACTTTCACTTTTCACTTTCATGCACTGGAGAAGGAAATGGCAACCCACTCCAGTGTTCTTGCTTGGAGAACCCCAGGGATGGGGGAGCCTGGTGGGCTGGTGCCTATGGGGTCACACAGAGTTGGACACTGCTGACGTGACTTAGCAGCAGCAGCAGGGAACTAAAGTCACATGCGCCTCTGGGCAACTAAGCCCAAGTGCTACAACTAGAGAGAAGCCTATACCACAATGAAAAAATTAGGGGAGAGTAGCCAGAAGGGTGTGAAATCTGGAGAGTATGGACAGCATAAAGGAAGATAATGATCAATTATACTCCCACCACCTGATCCTTTTGTCTTTATCCTCTAGTGTGTCCATGGAAAGCTCTGTTGCTGAAACTCATGATGAAATGTTGCAGGTTCTTAAAGAAAAAATGAGACTTGAAGGACAGCTGGAAGCCTTATCATTAGAAGCTAGTCAGGTAATTGAAATTTGATGGATGTATTAATGTCTTTGGAAAGAATGTGTAATTTCCTATTCACTACACACTGAGTTTTACACATGTCTTTAAGAAGAAGCTTTATCATCATTAGCAGCCTTGTCCTCTCTAACCATTTATTTTTCTCTGTTCTATTTGTCAGCCTTGGAAAGAGGTATGCTAGTTTCCCACTCTGACTGTGGGGTTTCTCCCTGTATCTCTGTCAGGATCTGCCTTGGATACCTCCTAGCTCCGCTATTAGAGACCTAACAGACCATAACAGTTCAGTCTTTGGAATGGATTTCACCTTTTTCTGGCCCAGTGAAATTGTCATCCTTGTCCCTGTAGTACTTTTTGCTTTTTCTGATATGAATTTTGCTTTATCTGGTTAGCATATGCCTGAAAAATCATTTTCCATCCCGTAATTCTCAGCCTTCCTATCAACAATCAGAGTAAATCAGTTCAGCTGCCTTTGACCCTCTGCACTTGGCAGAAAGATGGCAAGGGCCCGGGGAGGTGTCTGGTCAAGACAGTGGGGTAGGGGGTGGGGGCTGTGCCCTCAGTAACCTGTGCTGTGGGGATGTGGGAAGGGCACCCACACTAGAATGCTTGCTCTGCTGCATAAACTCCAGACTGAAGAGGTGATTACTGAGGTTTCAAGGTTCCTTTTGGTTGTACACGGTTTTTACTTTGTCCTCATGTGGAACATGAGAGATACCTGGAGTAACAGGCAAGTTTGGCCTTGGAGTACAAAATTAAGCAGAGCAAAGGCTAACAGAGTTTTGCCAAGAGAACACACTGGTCATAGCAAACACCCTCTTCCAACAACGCAAGAGAAGACTCTACACATGAACATCACCAGATGGTCAATACCAAGATCAGATTGACTGTGTTCTTTGCAGCCAAAGATGGAGAAACTCTGTATAGTCAGCAAAAACAAGACTAGGAGCTGACTGTGGCTCAGATCATGAACTCCTTATTGCAAAATTTAGTCTTAAATTGAAGAAAGTAGGGAAAACCACTAGACCATTCATGTATGACCTAAATCAAATCCCTCACGATTATACAGTGGAAGTGACAAATAGATTCAAGTGACAAGTAGACAGAGTGCCTGAAGAACTATGGATAGAGATTTGAGACATTGTACAGTAAACAGTGATCAAGGCCATCCCCAAGAAGAAAATGCAAGAAGGCAAAATGGTTGTCTGAGGAGGCCTTACACAAAGCTGAGAAAAGAGAAGCTAAAGGCAAAGGAGAAAAGGAAAGATACACCCATTTGATTGCAGAGTTCCAA
Organism: Oreotragus oreotragus; assembly: GCA_006410675.1. NCBI lineage: Eukaryota > Metazoa > Chordata > Mammalia > Artiodactyla > Bovidae > Oreotragus > Oreotragus oreotragus. Next base: position 29,138 of record SJYX01004812.1, on the reverse strand, counting down.
AGAAATAGCAAGAAGGGATAAGAAAGCCTTCCTAAGTGATCAATGCAAAGAAATAGAGGAAAACAATAGAATGGGAAAGACTAGAGATCTCTTCAAGAAAATTAGAGATACCAAGGGAACATTTCATGCAAAGATGGGCTCAATAAAGGACAGAAACAGTATGGACCTAACAGAAGCAGAAGATACTAAGAAGAGGTGGCATGAATACACAGAAGAACTATACAAAACAGATCTTTATGACCCAGATAACCATGATGGTGTGATCACTCACCTAGAGCCAGACATCCTGGAATGTGACGTCAAGTGGGCCTTAGGAAAGCATCACTATGAGCAAAGCTAGTGGAGGTGATGGAATTCCAGCTGAGCTATTTCAAATCCTAAAAGGTGATGGTGTGAAAGTGCTGCATTCAATATGCCAGCAAATATGGAAAACTCAGCAGTAGCTAAAGGACTGGAAAAGGTAAATTTTCATTCCAATCCCAAAGAAAAGCAATGCAAAAGAATGTTCAAACGACCACACAATTGCACTCATCTCACACGCTAGCAAAGTAATGCTCAAAATTCTCCAAACAAGTCTTCACCAGTACATGAATTCAGAACTTCCAGGTGTTCAAGCTGGATTTAGAAAAGGCAGAGGAGCCAGAGATCAAATTGCCAACATCTGTTGGATCATAGAAAAATCAAGAGAGTTCCAGAAAAACATCTACTTCTGCTTTATTGACTACACCAAAGCCTTTGACTGTGGATCACAACAAACTGTGGAAAATTCTTCAAGAGATGGGATTGAATACCAGACCACCTTACCTGCCTCCTGAGACATCTGTACGCAGGTTAAGAAGCAACAGTTAGAATCAGACATGGAACAATTGACTGGTTCCAAATTGGGAAAGGAGTACATCAAGGTTAGAGGACATCATGCAAAATGCCGGGCTGGATGAAGCACAAGCTGGAATCAAGATTGCCAGGAGAAATATCAATAACCTCAAATATGCAGATGATACCACCTTTATGGCAGAAAGCGCAGAGGAACTAAAGAGCCTCTTGATGAAAGTGAAAGAGGAAAGTGAAAAAGCTGCCTTAAACCTCAACATTCAAAAAATGAAGATCATAGCATCCAGTCCCATCACTTCATGGCAAACAGATGGGAAAACAATGGTAACAGTGATAGACTTTGTTTTCTTGGACTCTCAGATCATTGCAGATGGTGACTGTAGCCTTGAAATGAAAAGACACTTGATCCTTGGAAGAAAAGCTATGACCAGCCTATACAGCATATTAAAAAGCAGAGACATTACTTTACCAACAAAGGTCCATCTATTCAAAGCTATGGTTTTTCCAGTAGTCATGTATGGATGTGAGAGTTGGACTATGAAGAAAGCTGAGTGCCAAAGAACTGATGCTTTTGAACCGTTGTGTTGAAGACTCTTGAGAGTCCTTTGGACTGCAAGGAGATCAAATCAATCCATCCTAAAGGAAATCAGTCTTGAATATTCATTGGAAAGACTGATGCAGAAGCTGAAGCTCCAGTATTTTGGCCACCTGATGTGAATAACTGACTCACTGGAAAAGACCCTGATGCTAGGAAAGATTGAAGGCAGGAGGAGAAGGGGACGACAGAGGATGGATGAGATGGTTGGATGGCATCACCGACTCAATGAACAGGAGTTTGAGCAATCTCCAGAAGTTGGTGATGGACAGGGAAGCCTGATGTGCCATAGTCCATGGGATCACAAAAAGATGGACACAAGTGAGCAATTGAACTGAACTGATCCTCCTGGAATTTGATTTGCTCTTCGGCTGTGTCCAAACCAAGATCTTTGTGGATCGTTACAGGTGCAAAACTTGCTGGCATTTCTGTGAAGACGCTAATTATACTTACTACAAAATCTTATTGCATCTGCTCAGTTAGCTTCTTTTCTTTGGGTATTTGTTCTTCTGTTTGTTGTATCTGTTGTTTGTCTTCACAAGGTTGTTTTTCTCCTATTGTATGTTGATGTACAACTGTCTGCTCCTTTTTGCATTTTGAAATTGCTCTACTTGCACCTCCTGATAGGCTGACTTTAGGGTGGGTGAGAGATGCTGATGGGCGAGGACTGTGCCCTTTGCTTCCTGTCTATTCTCTGGTGCTCCAGGTGCCTGGGCCTTCTGCTGGCCCCACCTTTCCTGTCACTGCCTACCGTGTCCATCAGACAGGGGTCCCTGTGGTCCTGCCACCTAGCACAGATGGTGTCTCAGGCTGCTCTGTGCCCCTGACTGCAGCCTCTGGCCTCATGTAATGGTGCCCTTTGCTGGCTGATGTGTTCTGTGGGTTTGGTTTTTCCCAAACTTCAACCTGACTGCTGTTCATCTATTAGAGATCCCACAGCTCTCAGGTATTGTGTGTGTGTGTGTGTGTGTGTGTGTGTACACACTTGTGCGCTTTTTTCTTTTTTGAATTGTGTGTGTGTGTGTACACACTTGTGCGCTTTTTTCTTTTTTGAACAAACATGTTTTCCAATATTCTTGTGGGTGAGAAGGTGATTGCAGAGCCTTCCCGCCATGCTGGCCTGCTCAGGTGCCGCCATGCAGAAAACAAGCACATTCTGTCTTCACCCCACCTACCTGCCTGCTGGGCCTGATTGGAGAAACCCCTTATTTGGGGATAGCTGTAATGCTAGAGTTCCTGAATATTTTGTACAGTGTGGCGCTTTCCTGTAAAGTCCACCTGTTGGACACCTTTCTTTGTCTCACTGGCTGAGTTTTGGCAGCCCTGTTATTAGGCAGGGCGGAAGTGACTTATTTTTCCGAGAGTCAGCATAGCTGTTTGTGTGTCTCTCCAGGCACTTAAAGAAAAGGCCGAGCTGCAGGCGCAGCTGGCTGCTCTGCACACGAGGCTGCAGGCGCAGCTGGAGCACAGCCACAGCAGCCAGCAGAGGCAAGATTCACTCAGTTCAGAAGTGGACACCTTGAAGCAGTCCTGCTGGGACCTCGAGCAGGCAATGACTGACCTGCAGAACATGCTGGAAGCCAAGAATGCCAGCCTGGCCTCCTCCAACAGTGACCTGCAGGTGGCAGAGGAACAATATCAGAGACTAATGGCCAAAGTAGAGGAGATGCAGAGAAGCATCCTCAGTAAGGACAACACAGGTGAGTGGTCCTGCATCTGCCCCTTAGTTGTACGCAGGTACCCAGGGGCTGTGCCCCTGGGGGTTTCATCTCATCTGCTCTGATTGTTGTTCAGTTGCTCAGTCGTGTCCGACTCTTTGCGACCCCATGGATTGCCAGCATGCCAGGCTTCCCTGTCCTTCACCATCTCCCAGAGCTTGCTTACACTCATGTCCATTGAGTTGGTGATGCCATCCAACTATCGCATCCTCTGTCATCCCCTTCTCCCTGTCTGCTCTGGGGACTCACCTACTGTTCCATCAATGTGCTGAGGGGTTATTGTCCCTTCTACTTTGTACATGAAGTGTCCACTTGCCTAATGGAGTGTTATCTTTGGTTGAACTTGTGAAATTCTGCATGTTTTTGCATGCGTGTCAAGAGGTGGCTTAGGTCTTAGAAATGGACTTTGTTTCCACTCATTCTGCCTCCCTAGTCGTTTGTTGCTTGGGGGGCTAGACCCGCCTGTTTATTCCAGCATTGCAGATGCTGTTTGGAGTATTTAAAAGCAGCACTGAGACCAGTGACTAGTAAATATTTCTTTTTCCTCCATAAGTTCAGATTTTGGGTCTAGCTGGGTCCCTAGGGGAGCCCCCTTCAGAATGATAGACAAATGAAACAGTGGAGTCTGGGAGCCTTAGTGATAAGTGAAGGACTTGTGGGGTCCTTCCCTTGTGCTCTCTGCTCATCCTGGGGACGCACACTCCATTCCCAGAGTCCATGAGCCACCCACGTCCAGGCACCAAGAACCTGTTCTGTGGGCTCAGCATCTCCCTGTGCACTGCGGGTAAGAGAAGGGTAGGGGGTTGGGGATGAGGAGAAGGCACTCAGAGCCCAGGGGCGTGTCAGCCCAGATCCTGGTTCTCCAGAAGCCTGGATAGATGACACCCTCATCCTTGAAGTCTGGGAGCCTGAAAGATGGGGAGTGGTGTGGCGGGGTGGCTGTGAGGGACCAAGTCTGTCCACGTGAAATCTTGGTCGTAAGACTTGTGAGGCTAGGTTTCGGATCTTATGACAGAAAAGAAAGAGTGACAAGCTGCTGTCACAAGAGCTTTATCCTGATACTGGGGAAGCGGGGGAGTGGTGGGGAGCACCATCTGAGAAATATAACAGCCTACTGTTTTTAGTCTCTGGGCATTTTATGATACCCAGCCCCTTAAGAAAATTATTAATATAATGTTCAAAAAGTTCTGTAGTGCTTGCGTTGCAAGGTCTGACCTGACCAGAGCAGGTCAACAGTGACCCGTACTCAGTACAGCGCCAGCTGGGTGGGGGATTTGGGGTGCAGGGGATGCTCCAGTTGCCTTCCTAAAGCCCTACCATGCCGAACTTTGAGGCACATCCGTTCTCAAGGATTTCAAGAGCAGAGGTTGGATTTCCCAAGGTTAGGGGTTATGTATGAATCCTGTCATTTTTTTGTTTGTTTCATTTTAAATTTTTAGAATTTAAAATTGCAAGTGTTTTCTTAAGTGTTTGGTGAAATTTATTTTTTAAATATTTGACTGGTTTTGTTTGGACTATGACTTGGGTTTGTCCTGTGATTTCTTATCTGCTCCCCCTACCATCTGTGTTAAGAGTTGACCATATCAGCAAACCAGTGGAGTTTCTTGTGGATACCATTCCTGAGTTTGTTGATGACTCACAGACTTCATCAGGCCAAAGTCTCAAGCCAGAAAGCTCCCAGACACACAGTCCCTGTTTGTAGATTCCCTAGTTATGAATTGACCAACTCACTGAATTTAATCTACTCAGAGCTCTTTCCAGTTGTTGACAGACAGGTACAGAGCAGAGAACCGTGGGGGTTGCCTGATGTACAAGGCTCAGGTTTTCCAGTTCACTTCTTGTTCCCCAAGTGCCCTTTTATGGTTGATTTAGTGCCATTTTTTTGTTTGTTTATTTTTGTGCTTTTGGGGGTGGTTTTGCTATTTACAGTAAACCCTAGCACTGTCTGGTGTTCCTAAATGCAGGATGGTTTTGGTGCACTTTTCAGAGAAAATCCTTATGCTAGACAAGCTTCATCCAGGCAGAGGTTGGGTGCTGTCGGCTGTCAGTTCTGTGTTAATGAATCCACAGAAAGTGAAGTCAGGTGTCTTTCAACAGAAGCACATGTAAAACAAGGTTTTGTGTTATTAGTTGATGAGAAGTGACCAGACCCCAACTTGGATGGCCCTGCTCCAGGGTTAAGTGCCCTCGCTTGCACTTCAGACGTCACTGCTGAAGAGAAGGAGAACCAGCAGGTCCCCGCTCTCTGCGGAGGCCGAGCTTCCCAGGCCACGCGGCGGCCTGAGCACTGTGCTTGCCTCTTTCAGTGCACGACCTGCGGCAGCAGATGACAGCCTTGCAGAGCCAGCTACAGCAGGTGCAGCTGGAGCGCGCCACACTCACGAGCAAGCTGAAGGCATCCCAGGCCGAGATTGCGTCCCTGCAGAGTGTCCGGCAGTGGTACCAGCAGCAGCTCGCCCTGGCCCAGGAGGCCCGGGTCAGGCTGCAGGGCGAGATGGCCCACATCCAGGTACAGCCCCCACCATGGCCAGAGGGCCACACTGCATGACTTGTGTGGAACACCTGCTTTTCCTCCATATTGAAAAGACTTCTGTGTTTATATTTCACAGAGAGGTTTTGTTAAAATCCACCGACCACCTGTCTAGCTCACACCCCATGACGTTTAGTCACTGCCTTCTGTGATCTTCTGACACAGCTTAGAGCTAAAGCATTTTAAATTCTAAAGTCCCCCTCTCTGGGACATCTTGTGTTCCTGGCTCTGACTAATCCATCCCATCCCCTCTCTGAGGGGCACCTGGTGTCTGAACCCAGCTATCAAATCATGCCTGCTGGGGTCCTGGACCTCTTATACCCCAGCTCTCTCGCCTTTCACCACCTCCTGTCTCGTGTTTCTGATGTGCAGAGAGCACGGTACACGCTGCTTCCCTGCGACCGTGCTTCCCTGCGGAGCTGCTCCTTCCTCCAGCTGCATGATCACCTGATCCTTCCAGAAAATACACATTTCCCGGACCCCGGAGGAAACACTTCCCACTCTGTCTTTCCATGTTGTTAGGGTGCAAGCGTGTTGGCCCCTGATTCTGCGTCAGTGGGAGCAGGTGTGGGTCCAGGTCTGCAGGGTGCTCTGGAGGCACTCAGGAATGGTAGGCAAATTGCTATAATACACTTTGCCCCAAATCTCAGGGTTTGGGCTAATTGGACCAATCGTTAAGGTGCTAATGGTGCTTGATCAGCCTTGTCTTCTCTTTGAATTTTGCTATGGGGTTTATCACCTCCCTTTTTTTTTGGTCCAGATTAATATTGTAATTTAACTTGTTAAAATGTTCAAAACATTGAAACTTTATTTCTCAGGTGGAGGATATGAAGTACTTATTCCACCAAAAACTTTTTTAAAAAATCTGTAATCTACAAATATACAAAAATTTCTGGTTTTTTTGGCAGTACCATTTCTGGTAATTTTTATTTTCATAAGTTTTCTAACACAAAAATTAATTTTTAATCAGAAAAAGTCATCACAATATATTGCTAAATGAAAACAGTTATAAAACAGTAGCACAGAATGTGATTCAACGTGTGCTGTTTAAAAAGAGAACCATATAGGTAAGCGTTTGTTTACATACAGTGTAGGTGGAAAGAAAGCATTGCAAATCAATGGAATTTTGAAGCTATTGTGGATTTTTTGATGCATAAAAAAATTTAAAGAAGCCAGATTTCTGTGTCCTGACATAATTCAGAAATGGCATTTGGAAGACAAAAATGGAAGATTCCAAGGGAATGGCAGTTTGAGAACCAGAGCTGCTTTACTCAAATACCTTTGGCACCCAAGTTCAGTATTCCTTAATTAGAGTGTGTAATAAGTTTTTGCCCTCTTTTCCCAGTAGCATAGATATGTCCCAGGAATGCTCAGGTGAGAGGAGAATGCAGGGTGGTCTTTATTCTTTTGTTACCTTGAAATAAAATCCCGGCTAATTATGCTTTCCCTTGCTCTGGGCACCTTCTATTTTAAACCCTGAAGCTCACAACGTCTGGCCACACCTGGCACCTTACAAGTCTCGGAGCATTCATATTGGCTCTGGAAGGGATATTCTTGAAGGTCTGGGTCAGACACTGAGTGGATAGCCAGGGAATGGCCAGGGTCAGCCTGATATGTCCAGGACAGTCGGACACTGAGAGGGCAGGGCCCAAGACATGTCTCCCCATAGGTCAGTTCATTTGATGGTTAGATTCCTGGCTGTCCCTGCTGCCCAGATGAGGCCCCTCACCTCAGGGGCTCAGAGATGCACCTTCAGTGGAAACTATCATGCAGGTCTTACAACAGAGCGCACCATCATAGGGGTGATGAGCACTGAGTTCTGGGCTGCCAGCTAGCCCCTCTTAAGCACACAGAAGCCGGATGGCCCAAGTGTCACAGTGGCTGCCAGCAGCAAGGCCCTGCATGGAGGGGTCCTGGGGAACGGCCCTCCTGGGTGCCAGCACTGTGCAGAGACCCTGAGGCCATCAGAGTGAAGGGCTGGACTGGGCTGGCCTTGTGTTTGGAGTCTAGCAACCTGAAACTTTATGTTGTTTTTCTTTGAAGGTTGGACAGATGAGCCAGGCGGGCCTTCTGGAGCACCTGAAGCTTGAGAACGTGTCCCTGTCCCACCAGCTGACGGAAACCCAGCAGAGGTCCATCAAGGAGAAGGAGCGCATTGCCGCCCAGCTCCAGGGCATTGAGGTGGGCCAGGCTCCTTCTGGATCTTGGGGTTTGGGTATTTTTCTTTTACGTTGATCAAGAAAATAAAACAATACACACATATACATGTGAACATTAGTACTATATATGTACGTATGTCCGTATATCTTTTAAAACGTCCTTTTTGAACCATCTGCAGTGATCTAAGGTTTCAGGATTCTGTCCCTCATGTTCGCTCTACGCCCATCCGGTCTCTTGTCTCTTGAGTTGTTAGTGGTAACCTGTGGCCCTTCTGTGAGCTGCCATGTGGGCCAGCCTAGTTGAGCCCTCAGCCTACATTTAACATTTCACCCTCCAGCAGCCACGAGGAGTAGTTAGGACCGTGTTCAGCCCTCTCCGTGGATTATCCCCAGGGAAGGAGATGCAGAGGCTTTGAACTGTGCTCTTTGTCAGCTCTGAGGCCCTGGACTTAATATCTTAACCTCTCTGGGCTTTGTTCTGTTTGTATTAAATGTGGATAATAATACCTGCTTCACAGGCTTGTTGGAAAAGTAAAGGCGAACAAGGGTCTGCAGCATCTCGGCAGTGTATTCAGGGCAGTTTTATGCCGAGAACATCAGTGGTCTTTTAGGAGCATGTGGAAGGTTGGCATCCTGTGACAAGAGTGGTCCCTGCCTCCCCACGTGCGCCTTTGTCCTCACAGATGATGTGGATGTTAAAAGACAGTCATGTTTTGTCAAACATATGTTTCAAGGGCTCAATGTCAAAGAACTGAGATTTTAAGTTATAAGCTCATGCTTTTTTCCCCAAGAAAACACCCAGGTGTTCAGTCTTATCTACATAGTCATGATGAATGCCGTATTTGCCCCATTGGCCCTGATCTCTAGTTTTACCAAGTGGCATCAGGAAATAATCTTGTGGAAGAGAGTGTGCTGTGTATCACACCCCAAAGTGGGGACGTGCTGTACAGCCTGTCTTCACACAAGTGGTCGTCATGGCGGTTTCATTCATCACTTTATCCTAGCTCTTAAAACCGGGTGGACTACTTGCTTCTCTCTTCAGCCGGGTCCAAGAGTCAGCAGGGGAATTGTGGGTAGAGGAGTAAGCAGCTAGCCTGTCTTATGGGCAGCAGGAGGACACCAGTTTTCTGCCCTCTTGTCACTTTTGGGCTCTCTGTCTGTGGGTCGTGGACAGGTTGGTGATGGAGACCAGGGCTTCTCTCCAGGGTGGTTGGTTTGTCTGCTGAATCTGTAGCCATCAGGTTGTCCTCCTTTTTAAAAAGTATTTCTTTATTTTGACCGTGCTGGGTTTTCCTTGGTGCATGTAGGCTTTCTCTAGTCGTGGAAAGTGGGGGCTGCTCTCTGTTGCGGTGCACTAGCTTCTCATTGCCGCGGCTTCTCTTGTTATGAGGCACGGGCCCTAGGGTGCACTGGCTTCAGTAGTTGCAGTTCCTGGGCTTTAGAGCACAGCCTCAGTAGTTGTGGCACATGGGCTCAGCTGCTCTGAGGCGTGTGGAATCTTCCTGGCCCAGAGATCAAACCTATGTCCCCTACATTCGCAGGCGGATTCTTTACCACTGGGCCATCAGGGAAATCCAAGTCCTGCTTTTTAAGAAATTTTCTTTCTTCTGGGCCCAGGCTGACATGTTGGACCAGGAAGCTGCCTTTGTGCAGATTCAAGAGGCAAAGACGATGGTAGAGGAGGACCTGCAGAGGAGGCTTGAGGAGTTTGAAGATGAGAAGGAGCAGCTGCAGAAGATGGTGGCCTCGGCGGCGGTGCTGGAGCAGCAGCTGGAGCAGGCAAGCACCTGCTGGGGTTCTCGTCACTGCCCCGGTGCCACGGCCGGCCTCACGGTGCTCATTTGTGCTGGTCTGTCCATCTTCTACTCATGTTCTGTGCCACAGCTTTACACCGAAGGCTGCCTCCAGAGCGTCCATCCAGATTGTTTAAAACCTGAGCACGGAAAAAGTAAACTCTTGGAGCACACGGTGTTTTTGTTCAAGAGCAGTCACATTAACTTTGGTTCCTTCTTTTCCAGGTGAAGTTGACTTTGCATCAGCGAGACCAGCAGCTGGAGGCTTTGCAGCAGGAGCACCTGGACCTGTTGAAGCAGTTCACCTCAACACAGGAGACTCTGCAGACTAGGGAGCAGTCCCTCGGGGACCTGCAGGTGTGCTACGATGAGCTGCAGGCCAGGCTGGAGGAGCTGCAGGGGGAAGCTGCCGCCAGAGAAGACGCCATCCAGGCCCTGCAGAACGAGAAGATCGTCTTGGAGGTGGCTCTGCAGGCAGCCCAGAGCAGCAGAGAGGAATTCGATAGAGGGGCGAAACGCCTGGAAGAGGGGGCCCAGGACACACTGGACACTTTAGAGCAGTTGAGACAAGAATTAGCCATCAAGTCCAGCCAGGTAATGCAATTTGCTGTCACTTTGTTATGAATGGAAATCATGCATACGAGAAGTAATGCTCATTGTCTGGCCATTCATTTTATTTGTTTGGTCCTGTTTTGGAACACCTTGCTTTGTAAACATGGAGGAACACTTGCAGGGCAGGGCCCAGGGCTCAGTGGGGAAAGGGTCCATAGCCGCTAGTGTGGTACTTCCAGTCCTGGGTCGGCGGCTGGGTGTGGAGATGGCTGAAAACATTGTTTGAGGCTTTGAAAGTAATCTGCCAAGAAATGCTGGTTTCAGTCTACCTACGATGAGGAGCTCAGACTTGGGAAAAGCCACTTAGAACTTTGATTTTTTTTTTCCTTCCTGGCTGCCTGACTTTAGTGTGACCTCCAGGACACATTGACAGAGTGGGTGAGGGTGGGAAGATGGCCTGACTGTCCCACACCTGGGAGCTGCCATGCTGTGATACAAGCAACCAGAACAAGAAACAAATACAGAACAAGAAAGCTGCAGGGTGTGGAGGAAGCAGAATTAGTGTCAGGAACAATGTTGTCTTCAAATCCTGTTCCATAGGTGTCAAAAGGAAGTCAGTGACATGTTTTCTCTCCAAGGAGTAGGTGCACTTTTTCTGCAGACACTGACCGACTGTTACCTTCTAGGACAGGATGCTCGGAGGCAGGTTGTTGATGCCTCTGTGCACATGTGTGCCCCTGAGACACGGGGCCCTCCTGGAGCCATCAGTGTAACATCTGCACTCATGTCCCTCATAGGTGGAGCACCTGCAGCAGGAAGCTGGCTCTCTGAAAAAGCAGACACAGAAAATAAAGGAACAGTTTCTTCAACAAAAGGTAAGAACGTGTGGTTAGTTTTCTTCCCACAAAACAAGTGCATGAAGAAAATCCTATATGTTTAATCTTTTCACTGGAAAGAAATCACTCAAGAAGAAGGTAACAGCTTGGCTCCAGGTTTTTTAAGGCACTTCACTGATTCTAAAACATGCATCTCACCCCTCCCATTTTTTTTTTTTTTTCACCCCTCCCATTTTTATATCTCTGAAGTCAGGTGCATTTTCAGGGTGGGCTTGGCATCTATAGCTCACGGATCGTGTGCCCTGCCCATCACGTAGCATGAGCATATGTTGCTTCCACAGAGCCCCAAGCCTCCTGTTCAACGTGTCTTTGATAACGGTCATGCCACAGTCTAGCATTGAAATAAGGTGTTTCATGTTAGTGAAGCCAATTCTGCTCTGGAGGAATGAACACAGAGTGTTGCCAAGAGTCCGAGGAAGGGCGACTGAGAATGTTATAAGTGGTGGGGGACTTTATTACTGAGATGCAAGCGGGGGTGCCTTCAGAAGTCAGGCAGGGCAAATAGAGGGAGAAGGAATGGCCACATTCCCCCAAGAAGGTGACATGGTCAGGAACCCCAGCGGCTGGCGTAGTTGCTATGTGTCTCACCCAGACCTGTTGAGGACTGTAAAATTGTAATGTCTCAGTGGGCGGTATCATGCATTTGCTGAAATACATTATCTTTCGCTCCCCGAAAGTGTTGTAGATGTAAGCGGTGAGTGTTTTCGTTTACGCCATTCAACCCCTTGGAAGCCCCACCCCACTGGCTGCAGCTTCTGTCTTTGTTGGGCAGGTGATGGTGGAGGCCTACCGCCGCGACGCCACCTCCAAAGACCAGCTCATCAGTGAGCTGAAGGCCACGAAGAAGAGGCTGGACTCGGAGGTGAAGGAGTTACGGCAGGAGTTGATGAAACTTCAAGGGGACAAGAGGTCCATGGAGGTGGAGCACTCACGCCTGCAGAAGGAGATGTCACAGGTCCAGCAGCAGGTGGTGGATCTCGAAGGGCACCTGCAGTCCGCACAGAGGGAACGTGATGAGATGGAGATGCAGTTACAGGTTTGGGGGCATCTTTGATGTGTGAGGGTTCAGCCGAACGTGCCTGGGGCTGTATGGTGGGTGGGCAGGGACATGTAGAGAGGTTTTTAGAAAAGTAACCTGGAAAAGGCCCTCCTGGAGCTCAGATGCTGGAGGGTTGGGAGGGGTGGTCCAGGCAGAGATACAGCTGTGAAGGAGCTACTGAGACAGGCCTAGAACCAGCGCCTGAGAGCTGGAGAGTCAGCAGAAAGCCAGGGGGCTGCTGGGTGTGGGACGGCACAGAGTTCTGTGCGGGTGGCAGGGTGCATGAGGAATACACTAGCTTGTGCTCTAGGTTTTAAGTGTGGTGGAGCCAGATTCGCTGTGCATGCCCGAAGGCCCCTGTGGTCAGGGGGAGGCAAGCGTGGAGACAGGAGCCCGTGAGAGATGGTGATGGCAGTATCAGAGGGTCTCTGGAATGGGATGGGGAGAGGGCGACCTCAGGCCAGATTCCTGCAGCTGAGGAGCATGTCAAGTGTGAGAAACTGAGGCAGACGGTAGACCTGGTGAGAGCAGTGGGCAGGGAGTCAGACCAAGGGCTTTGTCTTACATGCGATGTGTCAGAAATCCCACAAGCAGGCCAGGCAGGGTCTAGCGGGGCAGGTGGGCTGGAGGCCACAGCTGAGGGCTGTGAGGGTACAGGCGGGACAAGAGGGCTGGGAGCTGTGGGAGCACAGGGCTCACTGAGGGGCTCGGTCTGTGAGGGCCAAGCTGGGCCTGGGGGCTGGTGCTCACTGCACAGGGGGAGACGGGGCAGCGGGTGAGGCCAGGAGGGGGCACAAGGCTGCCCCAGGGGCGCTGAGAGAAACCAAGGAGGGGCCTTGGGGCTCTGTCAAGGAGTCCAGTGGGGCCCCTGGGTGGGATCCGGATGCCAGAGGTTTCCCCACTGGGGAGTTATTCTCACTTGTTTCCTCCACATTCCTTGGCACAGGCAACTCAGGATGCTCCTCACCTTTGTTAAAGTGGTCACTTACCTCAGAACCCTCTGTCTGGATCTTCCTCAAAACCCATGTCCTGTAAGGCAGCCCTGAGAGGGCACCATTTACCCGCAAGGAAGCCGGTCCCAACACTGGGGCTTCAGGTGGAGGGCCTGATGCTCCTCATTTTGTCTTTTCCTGTCTTTCTTTGAAGTCTTTGCAGTTTGATAAAGAGCAGATGGTCGCTCTGACGGAGGCCAACGAAGTACTCAAGAAGCAGATAGAAGAGTTGCAGCAAGAAGACATCTATAGCTCACGGATCGTGTGCCCTGCCCATCACGTAGCATGAGCATATGTTGCTTCCACAGAGCCCCAAGCCTCCTGTTCAACGTGTCTTTGATAACGGTCATGCCACAGTCTAGCATTGAAATAAGGTGTTTCATGTTAGTGAAGCCAATTCTGCTCTGGAGGAATGAACACAGAGTGTTGCCAAGAGTCCGAGGAAGGGCGACTGAGAATGTTATAAGTGGTGGGGGACTTTATTACTGAGATGCAAGCGGGGGTGCCTTCAGAAGTCAGGCAGGGCAAATAGAGGGAGAAGGAATGGCCACATTCCCCCAAGAAGGTGACATGGTCAGGAACCCCAGCGGCTGGCGTAGTTGCTATGTGTCTCACCCAGACCTGTTGAGGACTGTAAAATTGTAATGTCTCAGTGGGCGGTATCATGCATTTGCTGAAATACATTATCTTTCGCTCCCCGAAAGTGTTGTAGATGTAAGCGGTGAGTGTTTTCGTTTACGCCATTCAACCCCTTGGAAGCCCCACCCCACTGGCTGCAGCTTCTGTCTTTGTTGGGCAGGTGATGGTGGAGGCCTACCGCCGCGACGCCACCTCCAAAGACCAGCTCATCAGTGAGCTGAAGGCCACGAAGAAGAGGCTGGACTCGGAGGTGAAGGAGTTACGGCAGGAGTTGATGAAACTTCAAGGGGACAAGAGGTCCATGGAGGTGGAGCACTCACGCCTGCAGAAGGAGATGTCACAGGTCCAGCAGCAGGTGGTGGATCTCGAAGGGCACCTGCAGTCCGCACAGAGGGAACGTGATGAGATGGAGACGCAGTTACAGGTTTGGGGGCATCTTTGATGTGTGAGGGTTCAGCCGAACGTGCCTGGGGCTGTATGGTGGGTGGGCAGGGACATGTAGAGAGGTTTTTAGAAAAGTAACCTGGAAAAGGCCCTCCTGGAGCTCAGATGCTGGAGGGTTGGGAGGGGTGGTCCAGGCAGAGATACAGCTGTGAAGGAGCTACTGAGACAGGCCTAGAACCAGCGCCTGAGAGCTGGAGAGTCAGCAGAAAGCCAGGGGGCTGCTGGGTGTGGGACGGCACAGAGTTCTGTGCGGGTGGCAGGGTGCATGAGGAATACACTAGCTTGTGCTCTAGGTTTTAAGTGTGGTGGAGCCAGATTCGCTGTGCATGCCCGAAGGCCCCTGTGGTCAAGGGGAGGCAAGCGTGGAGACAGGAGCCCGTGAGAGATGGTGATGGCAGTATCAGAGGGTCTCTGGAATGGGATGGGGAGAGGGCGACCTCAGGCCAGATTCCTGCAGCTGAGGAGCATGTCAAGTGTGAGAAACTGAGGCAGACGGTAGACCTGGTGAGAGCAGTGGGCAGGGAGTCAGACCAAGGGCTTTGTCTTACATGCGATGTGTCAGAAATCCCACAAGCAGGCCAGGCAGGGTCTAGCGGGGCAGGTGGGCTGGAGGCCACAGCTGAGGGCTGTGAGGGTACAGGCGGGACAAGAGGGCTGGGAGCTGTGGGAGCACAGGGCTCACTGAGGGGCTCGGTCTGTGAGGGCCAAGCTGGGCCTGGGGGCTGGTGCTCACTGCACAGGGGGAGACGGGGCAGCGGGTGAGGCCAGGAGGGGGCACAAGGCTGCCCCAGGGGCGCTGAGAGAAACCAAGGAGGGGCCTTGGGGCTCTGTCAAGGAGTCCAGTGGGGCCCCTGGGTGGGATCCGGATGCCAGAGGTTTCCCCACTGGGGAGTTATTCTCACTTGTTTCCTCCACATTCCTTGGCACAGGCAACTCAGGATGCTCCTCACCTTTGTTAAAGTGGTCACTTACCTCAGAACCCTCTGTCTGGATCTTCCTCAAAACCCATGTCCTGTAAGGCAGCCCTGAGAGGGCACCATTTACCCGCAAGGAAGCCGGTCCCAACACTGGGGCTTCAGGTGGAGGGCCTGATGCTCCTCATTTTGTCTTTTCCTGTCTTTCTTTGAAGTCTTTGCAGTTTGATAAAGAGCAGATGGTCGCTCTGACGGAGGCCAACGAAGTACTCAAGAAGCAGATAGAAGAGTTGCAGCAAGAAGCCATGAAGTATGCGGGCAGGGCATGTGCTGGGGGAGGTCGGGCAGGGTTATGAACCATGCAGGGGACCCCAGTACTGTCTGTTCAGCCCTCACTGGTCCATACCAGGGGACCCCAGGATGGTGTGTCCAGCCCTTAGTGGTCTACCCCAGGAGGCTTAGATGTCATAGTCACTGCAAAAGTGATTCCGTCCAGACTTGTCACTGCAAAAGTGATTCCGTCCAGACTTGATGGTTACACTTGGATGTGCTAACATAACATATCCTTTCACAAACACTCCCCTGTCTTTGTTTTTGTTGCTTTTTCGTGTCAAGAACTTGTTGCAATGCCCTTCCTGCCCCAGCTCCCTGCCCAGGCGGATGCTTGTGTTTGTCCCTCTCAGCCCACGCCAGGCCCTTCCACTCCCAAGGTGTGTCCCACAGCACTCTGCTCTGGTCAGCCACTGTTTTACTGTGCGCCTGAATGTTGAGTTTCTTGCTGCTGATCAGGAGGATCGCTGGAAGCCTTTCTTTTTGGTAGGAGAGGACACTTTCTGCCTCCACCAAATCATCTAAACAGCTCCAAAAGGGGAGCGGGGCAGTTGAAATGCAGTGCTGGGCTCCTCAGGGGCACCCAGCAACAACATCCTGAGGAGGCAGATCTGGGCAGTGGCAGAGCTGGACAGGGTGGAGCCGGGACAGCCTCCATCCAGAGCCCTAGAGGAATGGGGCTTGGATGACATGTACTTCACGTGTGCTTGGTGTGGCATGTGAATTCAGAGGTGAGCTGAGACTCCTTCCATCTCTGCCACACCCCAGGGCCATCACAGAACAGAAGCAGAAGATGAAGCGTCTGGATTCGGACCTGACCAGCGCACAGAAGGAGATGAAGACCAAGCATAAGGCCTACGAGAATGCAGTGGGCATCCTCAGCCGCCGCCTGCAGGAGGCCCTCGCGGCCAAGGAGGCAGCCGAGGCCGAGCTGAGCCAGCTGAGAGCCCAGGCGGCTGCCGGTGGCAGCGACCTTACCTTGCATGTGGGTAACTTGTTTGCTTCGGCCACTTGCAGAAACTTGGTGTAGGGGCATGACGTTTATAGGCAACTCCCCTCCAAAATCCTCAAGCGGGTCTAGAAAAGCTGTGTGGGGCAAGCATGTGAGCAGTGTTTTTCTCAAATACCTCATGGTCGTGAAATGACCAGGGACCCTGATGAAGCGTGTGGAGTGCCCCCTGCTCACTCCAGTCCTCCTCTGCCTCATTGTGGGGAAGAGGCTCTGTAAGGAGGTGAAGTTCTGTGAGCGCACGAGTGCGGCATGTGAGGGTTCAGGGTGGGGGTTGGAGAGTCCAGAAAAGCTTTTGGGAAAGGTGCCGTCTGAACTCGTCTTCAGTGAAAGGGGGCATCTCAGCAGAGGGGTGCTCCTGTGCCGGCTGTGCTGTGTGCTGGGTCTGGGCGCACGGGCTGGGTGTCTGGCTGCCGGGGAAGATTGGGCTGGCTCTTACGTGAGGCAGCAGACTGAGACCTGGCCACGGCCCTGTCGGGAAGCCCCAGGTGGAGGCGGGGGAGGCTCGGGTAGTAACGGCGCCTGAGGCGCTGGGAGTGGAGTGGAGGCGGCAGGGTGGCAACAGGAGGAGCTGGTGGGGGGCCTCGTGGAGCCCCGTGCCCCGTGGAGGCCAGCGCCAGGGGAACGGGTTGGGGGGTGCTGGAGACAAGCCCGTGGGACAGACAGCATGTGCAGCATAGTGGATGGAAGTGGCTATGAAACGCTTGGCGTCAGAAGGAAGAGGGAATGTGCGCATGGCAAGGGTCGAGGGCTGCGTCCTCTGGAGCCTCTCTTCCTACTCCGGCGTCCTGAGGGAGAGCCTGTGGGAAGGAGGGCAGGACATCAGGCAGGCGTGCTTGTCCTCTATGTGTGTGTGTGTAGGGGGGGGTGTTCATACGTAAAGGCCCTCAGGTTTCCCTTGGGGCTGCACTGCCACTCTGTGTTAGTCACAAGTGCTGTGTGTGTGTGTGTGGCTGCACTGCCACTCTGTGTTAGTCACAAGTGTCGCGTGTGTGTGTGTGTGTGTGTGTGTGTGGCTGCACTGCCACTCTGTGTTAGTCACAAGTGCCCTGGTTCCCCAGATCCCGGCAATGTGGACCTACCACCTCCCTTCACACCCGCTAGTAGGCATGAAGCTCTGCCTCATTTAATTTGCATTTCATTTATTACCCACAGATTTTGAGTCATTTCACTTAAGCTTAGTAATTGTATTTTTTTCTCATATTTGTTTTTCTCTTCTATCAATTTGAGAATTCATGAGTTGGAGGACACTGTAGCATAGTGTGGTATTCTCTTGCCAAAATACATAAATTCAGTATTCCCTCTCACACACTTATTTATACAGTATCAGGAGGAGAACTTACTTGTAGTTTCCATTTTGTTTTAAACTATCTGTCTGTTTAATTAATCTACTCACTTATTTGCCAAAGACAATAATTTATAGCTCTTACCTTTCTGTATTTCCAAAGCATTAACTGAAAAAGTTAGTCATTACTGTGTGACACCTGGTACTTCATTGCATCTCTTAAAGGAGAGGGAAGGCTGTCGCTTGTGGTTGGCAGCCTCATGCCGTCTGTGGGAAGCTGACGTGGGGGGCTTTGGTGAGATCCTGACCAAACGTACCTTCCATCCTGGCCGTCAGGAGCGGGTCCAGGTGCTGGAGGCGGAGCTGCAGGCTGTTGGCCACAGCAAGATGATGCTGGAGAGGGAGCTGCAGGAGGTCATCTCACTGACTGGCCAGGAGCTGGAGGAGCAGCGGGAGAAGGTGCTGGAGCTAGAGGACGAGGTAGGCCAAGCCCTGCCATCGCACTGCCCAGGGACGAGCACCGCCCCATGTGCAGGGTCGGGGCGCAGCCCAGACTGAGTGCTTGGCTTCCACTCTGTGCTTCTGGGGGTTGTCCATCCACTCCCCTGGGTCTGACCACCTGCACTGCTGGACACCCTTCATGCGCTTCAGTGAGGCCTGCTGTGCCTGCTCTCACTCCAGTGTGGCAAATAAGAAACCCAGCCCGGAAGATCTCCACATAACCCTCAGGCTCAGAGACAGCTGTGGCTTCAGGTGGTGCCACATGCTGCAGCATGGTGATGTCCCCTGGGTTCTGCACAGGGTCCCAAAGTGGCTGTCGGGAGCTGCAGGCTGTGTGCACAGTTCATGGTCATCTCTGTCACACTCAGCTCTGGGCCCGCCTGGGCTCCAGCCTGGATGTGCTTCTCCAGAAGCTCACAGTCCACAGGAGAGGACTGGCTGTCGGCTGTGGGTCTAGGAGAGAAGCAGGTGTGGCCACGGCAGCCTTGCCAGCTGTGGAGCAAGTGTCTGCTACATCTGTTGCTCAGCTGTGTATGCTTGCAGACTTTTGGATCGCAGCCATTCTGACTGTTGTGAAGTGGTATCTCATTGTGGTCTTGATTTTCAGCTGTGTGTTGTTGTGTGTGGTATTAATCATTCGGTGCCTGGAGTACAGTGGCTCCAAAAACTGGTGATTTTGATTTGTTTCAGCTTCAAGAGTCCAGAGGCTTCAGGAGGAAGATAAAGCGCCTTGAGGAGTCCAATAAGAAGCTAGCTTTGGAACTGGAGCACGAGAGAGGGAAGCTCACGGGCCTCGGGCAGTCCAGTGCGGCCTTGAGGGAGCACAACAGCATCTTAGAGACGGCATTAGCCAAGAGGGAAGCAGACCTAGTTCAGCTGAACCTTCAGGTATTGGAACTCATTTGCCGGAAGCAGGAGGAAACCTGCTATAGGCCAGGCAGACTCTGAGGGCCTTGGCTGCATCGTCTGTGCTTCACCACAGACGCCTGCAGAGTAGAGGCATGGAGGTGGAGGCCCAGAGGATCTGCTGGAGCCTCAGCCCCTCTGCCTGTCCTGAGGTGGGGGTGGAGCAGGGGAGCTGAGCTGTAAAGGAACTAGACTCAGTCCCTAAGGTTCCCTGGGGGTGCAGAGGAGACCCTTTCCTAGCTCCGACCTGAGGGCCGCCTGTGATTCAGCACCGGGGCTCGAACTCTGGTGGGTGTCACCCTACAGACCCAGCTGTCAGTTCCTCAGCTCTGTGGCCCCTCTGGGTTTTTTACCAGCCCAGCCCAGCCCAGCCCCCGCCTTTAATAATCTGGACTTTAAAGAGCTTCCAGATTTTCCTATGTGCTAGTTCCCACCATCTGAGTTACCTGCCTCGCCATGAAGACAACTGCATTGATAACCCCTGATTTATATGCATCTTTTGGGCTCCTAACCCTATGTTTGAATGTGATCATATGACTGTGCTCATGTGACCTGAGATTTCAGTTTTGAGAACAGTGTTCTCCAGAAGTAGAAATCTCACTCCTTTCCTGGCTTGTACCTTTGTTGGTAACATGTCATGATGTCTTGTTCCCACGTGATGTTGATTCCCTCACATCACCCTGATCAGGGTGGCCTGTGCTTTCTCCCAGGGCTCTTCAGGCTTTGGAAATTTTATGTCCTTCCTTCCTTACCCCTCTTGGAATGTGCTGTAGGTGCAGGCAGTTTTGCAGCGCAAGGAAGAAGAGGACCGCCAAATGAAGCAGCTTGTCCAGGCCTTGCAGGCCGCGCTACAGAAGGAAAAGGTGATGGTGCACAGCCTCGAGGAGCAGGTGTGTGGCTTCCAGCTGCTATCAGACTGCAACCTCACAGAGCCTTTTGGAATGTAACTTGTAAATGTCTAAAAACTCAGTACCCTTGACACATCAGCTCCCTTCCAGGAACTTCTCTGTGAATACCTTTGCTAATGGGTCCAAGGACAGGGTGTCGTCATGGGGTTGGTGACAGAGCCTGGAGGGAGTCTCCGTACTCATCAGTGGAAGAAAGGGCTTAGATTAAACTAAGGAGCAGTCGTGCGTATCTAAGATGTGTGTACAGAGCTCCATAGCTGTGTCTTTGCTGGGGAAAGATACCTGCATGTAGTGTGCAGCTGAAAAGCAAACTGAAGAACAGTGTATGATGACTCCATTTGTGGTAAAGAAGCACCCAGGAACAGTGGTTCTGGAGACCCGTGCCATTCTCGACATCTAGAGCAGTTTTCCTGGCTGCTGCCTACCACGCTCAGATGTTCACCAGTGCATCAGGTGGCTCATCCCACAGAGAGGCCTGCCCTGGCCACCCCACAAGCGGAGTGGACCTCAGGCTATAGACTTGAAGTTTTACCATCATGATGCATCATCTGTGGTTTCTGTGTAGCTCTTTCCTCATGAGAACACCAGCATCCTGGGACAAGGTCTGTGGCTTGTTTGCCCTCGTGTCCCCAGTGCCTTCTCAGAGCAGACGGCAGAACACGTTTGTCGTGGGCACACTCCTGCGTGTGTAGGTGCATGTCACCTGGGTTTTGCCACTTACTTTTACATTTCTCCATGATAATGTACTAGAGATAGAAGGAAATATTTTTTTTTATTTCATGAGTGAGACAGTAAGACATTCTTTTATTTTTATTATTCTTTAAAAATATTTTTTGGCTGCACTGCACAGCATGTGGACTCTAGTTCCCTGACTAGGGATCTGAACTGTGCCCCCTGCATTGGAAGCACAGGGTCTTAACCATTGGACTGCCAAGGAAGTCCCCAGACATTCTTTTAAAGTAGTACTAGTTTTAAGATATATTAAGAATATTGTTACATGATCAATTAGTAGCTTCTTCTTGACCCACATGTGCCTTGTTGGCCATACTTAATCCTTGCTTGCAGTTGCTGTATATCTGATGGTTCTAAACTGAGTCAGCAATACTCCCTGCTTTTCTGTCCCCCACCTTCCTGTCTTTTGATTTGTACTTAGGTATCACTTAATAGTTTTATTCTCACCTTAAAGAAGTTGTAACTAGGCAATTTTTAACTGGAAGTGCTGCGGGGGGATGATGTATATTTGATTTCTTTTTTTAAGGGCAGTAATTGTAAATGATGCCTATTTTTCCAAGTACATTTGGTCTGATAGTCCTAATTGTAAAAATAGTACATACTAGCAACAATTTTTAGTGCATGTGGAGATTAAAGTATCTTGAATCTCTACCTAGTGACAACCACTGCTAATACCCTCTATTGGAGTTTTTTCCAGGTATATATGAGTTCTTTATTTATTTGTCGTATACTATAAATATTTTTATTAAACTTCTTTTACATGAAGTACTTGCTAGTGTAGTTAGACAAGAAAACTAAAACATTGGAAAAGCAAATGAAAAATGTTGTTATATTCTGAGAATTTGCTTATCTTCTCAGAAACGTTGAGATAAAATGTTGTTAACCATGAAAAAGCTAGTTACGTCTTTAAAGGAAAATGAGCAGTAGCGTTATTACACTTAGACGGTCTGATGGAAAGATAGATTCTTCCTCAGTACATAAATTATGAACAGAAGTAACAAGAAATATGCAGATACATTTGAGAATAACTGTAAGAACCACTGAGGCCAAGAAGGTTGAACATAACGGTTCACTCAGCAGGTGCTGCTGCCATGTTGCATGCTTGCAGGCCAAGTGTGTGTTCAGTTCTTTCGTTGTTGACAGGCACCTTGAAAAGCTGTGGAAGGAAGGCCTGCAAGAGCGGCTAGGAGGCGGGAGTTGGGGCAGCTGCCTCCACCTGTGCCGCAAAGTTCTGCCTCTGTCCTTGACAGTGCTAATGTTTTTTGTTTTAGGTTGCTGCAGCCAAGGCAGAAGCGGGCCACAACCGCCGCCACTTTAAGGCTGCCACCTTAGAGCTGAGCGAGGTGAAGAAGGAGCTGCAGGCCAAGGAGCAGGAGGTCCAGAGGCTACAGGCAGAGGCCGACGGGCTCCAGTAAGTAGGAGTGGGTGCCACCACCATCTCATCTCCAGTTAGCACCTTTGACACACCAGGGTCCCCTGTGTTCTAGCAAATTGCCGGGCAGATCTCTGGAGGCAGATCTAAGGAGGAGAAATGCATCCAATTGCTTTCTCAGAATGCCTGCAGCTTAACACTGAAACTTTGGCCTTGATGCTGTGTGCTCCCACTTTGTCCCTTGCTGGTCCTTCTGTGAGGACAGAGAGCCCTGGGGGCTGTGCCCACCACTAATGGTCACTGTGGGCTCCCACTGGGGGGTCTCGGCTCAAACATGTGTAAGCACACGTGTTGGGCGGTGCACATGCATTGAACTCTGCAACACTTTCCCTCCCATTGTAATCTATGCTTGGGCACTCATGGAGAAGCCCTCCCGGGGGTTGTGCGCGTTAGTTGAGCAAGTGCATTCACAACTCCTAGAACATTCCCCATCCAGGGAGTGCGGTACACGAGTTTTGTCCTTATGAATATTACCCAAAATAGCGTTTTTGAGTGGGAAGGTCATTGGAAGAATGCTGTAATTTTACTCCTCATTTTTTGTGCTAGGATCCAGGAGGGGAAGCACTCGCAGGAAATAGCAGAATTCCAGGCGGAGCTGGCAGAGGCCCGAACCCAGCTCCAGCTGCTGCAGAAGCAGCTGGATGAGCAGCTGAGCAAAGAACCCGTAGGAAACCAAGAGGTGACTTACTGGGCAGCTTTCCCTCCCCAGTTAACAGGGCTTACAGAACAAGACTCTGCTTGACACATTCACTTCATTCCCTGTCTTCTTGGAAAGGGATTTTTTTTTTTCCTAAGTGTATTAAATGATACGAAGAGATAGAGTTACAGCAATTTTATAATGCAAGAAAGCCATTTTAAAATTCTTTGGATCATGTGATGTTTTTCCGTCTCTAGATGGAAAATCTCAAATGGGAGGTGGATCAGAAAGAGAGAGAAATCCAGTCCTTGAAACAGCAGCTGGACTTGACCGAGCACCAGAGTCAACAGGAGTTGGATGGAATACAGCAGTCGTTACAGGTACAGGTCATGTCAGGGCCCCAGCAGCAACCCCCCAGCTCTTCCCAGTATCATGCAAGCCACATGCTACATGCACAGCAAGAGTTTTTGATGGATTGAGTGCTCATACCAGATCGTTCATGTTTCAGAAACCAGCCCAGGTCAGACAGCTGCGGGACACCATGCAGAGAGACCAGAGCCCCTGGCCTGAGCTGTGCAATTGTCCCAGGAACGAGATCTCATTAAGTCCAATATATGAGAGTGCAATTCACCAGTGTGTGATGAGCTTCTCTGAGAAGAAGTCTATGTACATATAGTCTTCACTGCTCGAGGATGGGATCAGGGTTGGGGGGCGGGGCGGGTGGTGACTCTGACTGAGATTCCTACATGTGGATGGACAGCTTGAGTAATCATCAGAACTGCTTTGTCTTCTGTCNCTTCTCTGAGAAGAAGTCTATGTACATATAGTCTTCACTGCTCGAGGATGGGATCAGGGTTGGGGGGCGGGGCGGGTGGTGACTCTGACTGAGATTCCTACATGTGGATGGACAGCTTGAGTAATCATCAGAACTGCTTTGTCTTCTGTCTCGGGAACAGTTAAGCTTATTCTAGTAGCTGACCTTGGAATTTATAGAAGGATTGGGTTCATTGTCAAATGTGGATATAGGAATGTTACTGGTTCTTCAGCAGAAGCTCTGAAGTTTGGATGGGAACATTGAGGACAGAATTGTAACTGGATTCTCTGCAGTGTAGACTCCTAGAGAGGAGTGTTGGTGGGAGGGGAGCGTCACACGAAAGCTTTAGTATAAAAAGCCAGGCTAGTAGCCCCAGCCCGTTAGAATTGTGACGTACAAACTTAAGATTTGTGCAGTGTGCTTAAGATCTTTCAGTTTTTGAAAATCTATGATTCCACTTTCTTTAGAATATTAAATCTGAGCTGGAGATGGTGCGGGAAGACCTGTCTATGACCCAGAAAGATAAATTTATGCTTCAAGCTAAAGTGTCAGAACTGAAGAACAACATGAAGACACTGCTCCAGCAAAACCAGCAGCTCAAGCTGGACCTGCGGCGAGGAGCAGCCAAGACGGTACGAGGCTGCCCGGGCCCTCAGCGGGCCGCCGTAGATGTGTTGGCTGGTGGTCGGCAGGCATTCAGTCATAAAGTTGCATTTAACCGATGTTGGGCAACAACCATGTGAAATGATGATGGCATATTCTTTTTGGACCACCGGCCAAATCTTTTTAATTTAGTGCTTTTTCTAACAGAATGTTGGCCTCTTTCTATGAATTCAGATGCCATTTTATTGTAATATGCTTTACAAACCAAATGAGGGCATGGTTTGCTTGTGTTAACAAGAGTCCCTGGCCTTCTGAGTGAGCCCAGCTGGGACACACAGCTGCCAGAACAGGCTCGAGGGCCCAGGAACCCCTGAAACTGCTGTCATGAGCTCTTTCATAATATCTGTTTACCCACAATTTGTTTCTCTCCTCAGCCTATGTAAATACTTTGCTGGTGTAAAGAACTCACTCAGATTCAGAGGTTTATTTAGCATGGTTTGGTTATCTATGGAAAAAGTTAGAAGTCCAAGGAAGGGGAGTCTTACAAGTTGGAAAATTGACTTAATTTCTCAGGGAAACTCAGAGTCAAGGCCTTGGTCTCTCTGGAAAGCCCCACCTGTGAGGTGTCATTAGGGGGCCTCCAGTCAGGTCCATGCCCCTGAAGAGCCAGGACTATAGTATTTGTTACATGGTTAGGAAGAAGATTTTCTATTTAGCAGAGATTTCCTGAACCCCCGAGGCTTCCAGCTCTGCGGAGTGGGAGTTGCCTCCCCAGAAATCCTTGGGGAGCTGGGGAGGCGCCTCCAGAAGCACGTATGATGGCAGGGACCCTTGGGGAAGGGGTCGGGGGTAGGCCTCCAAGTGGGAAACTAGCCGTGTGCTTTGAAAAACAGAGAAAGGAGCCAAAAGGAGAAGCCAGCTCTTCCAGCCCCGTGACACCGGTGAAGATCCCCGACTGCCCCGTCCCTGCCTCTCTGCTGGAGGAACTGCTGCGGCCCCCTCCCGCCGTGAGCAAGGAACCCCTCAAGAACCTCAACAGCTGCCTCCAGCAGCTCAAGTACGAACCACACTGGGCTCCATGGCTTAGTCTTCACAGACAAATTTCTTGTTTAACTTGGAAGAATCTTTCCTGTTACAGCACCCCACGTCCAGCAGAGGCCGAGCAGCGCTGGGGGTGGGGGGTGAGAGGGGACCATGGGGTCCCATGCCTCTCCCTCTGTCTCTAAGGTGGGAGCTGTCCTGAGCTAAATAACACTCAGTGGGCAGGCATCAGGAGGCCCGTGTCTGAAGGGTGTGGGCAGGTATTGTTTTTGACCCTGAAGAAGCCAGGCAGGACAGATTCAGCTCTGTCTTCCCCACATTCTCCCCAAGTAGCGGTCAGCGTGTGCAGAGCTGCCTGGCTTGTGGGCCTCTGTGAGCGGAGGAAAATGCCCAGAGTCCCATTTGTTCTGTGACCCGATCAGTTTGCTGGTCCCAGTAGAGGGATTCAGTGGGTCCTGTGAGTGGGAGCACCTGCCTTCCAGTTTGCTGGTCCCAGTAGAGGGATTCAGTGGGTCCTGTGAGTGGGAGCACCTGCCTTCCAGTTTGCTGGTCCCAGTAGAGGGATTCAGTGGGTCCTGTGGGTGTGAGCACCTGCCGTCCAGTTTAGTCTCGTCAGGGCCGAGTCCTAGGTGATGGGCTGTCTCTAGGGGAGCAGTGGCGCCTCCCTGGCTCTCCTTTGACTGCGTCCCTTCCTCTCCCTCCCCTGTCTCCCCAGGCAGGAGATGGACAGCCTGCAGCGCCAGATGGAGGCACATACAGTCACTGTGCATGAGTCGCTGTCCTCATGGACTCAGGGGGACCCCACCAGCCCCTCACCACCAGGAGATCACGCCAACCCTAGAGGAGACACAGAGCGGCATGGTCAGGGCAGGGCCTCGCGAGAAGGACTTGGAACAGTGACCGCTGAGCATCCCCACCCCGAGTGTTTGTAACTGCCCCGAGGAATGTTCTCTCATCGGTGTTATTTATTTGACTGTGTGCTCTATGTTTTTCTAAGAGGTGAAATTTAAGTTTTGCATTTGCCTTTACAAGGAGTAAAATAACAAAACAGGAGCCAAGGATTGAGAAATAATCATTTGCAAATCACAACCAGCTTTTCCCATGAAGTGACCAAATCTTAGAAACCTAATTTAGGTCTCAGTGAGACATTTTTGGATGTGTCTGAAGCATATGTGTAGAGGAGGTATCTTAGGCATGACCATAGACGCTGCTCTCGGACGGTTGCTGGTAGAGACGTTGCACAGCTGAGTCCGGTTTCTCACTTTCCTGCCTGATTCAGTAAGTTTTACTACCCTGCAGGAGTGAGGCTTCATTTGCACCTTTGGTTTTTATTTTATTTTGATTTCAATAGCCATCTCTTCATAGGATATGTATATAAATACTGAAAATCATAATCTAAACTTTAAAAAGTATATCCTTATATTATTTAAGAATGACCCGAATTGTCTTTTTATTGATTGCCTTTTGAAAATCTGCTGTTAGGAAATAATGTACATGTAGAATTTAGGAATGTCAGAAAATTATATTTTAAGAAATTTATTTACCTCCCAAAGCCAAATATTCTTAGACAGAAGTTCTTTGTTATTTTAGTTTCACTCTATTTTGAGGATCTTTCCTTGTCATGAGTGCACAACGCCCACCTGTTCGAGCCCTGGTCCTGCATGGCCTCGCTCACCCCAGCCAACCCCTGGGCAGGCCTGATGACCACCAGGATGCCACACAGACACCATGGTCAGCAGGCGCTGACCTGACGCGTGAGGTGTAGGGAGGGGGTTCAGGAGAAGAGAGGAGGGGCAGTGAGGAGAATAAGACAGGGCTGCCTGCAGGCTCCCAACCTGGGAGCAAGGCTTCCCCAGGCCTCCCACTTTGCCTTTGTGTGGAAGTGTCCATCAGCACTGTGTGGTCATCACGAGATTTGCCGGCCTCTGTGTGTGACAGCCTTCAGAAGGGCCTTCCCCTCTCTGGAGAGCAGCAAGGTTTCTGGAAGGGGCAGGTCAGCAAGAGAGGGTCTCTGGAGCCTCCCATGTGGGACACCTTATTGGAAACCAGACACCCCAAGTGTGTGAGGTCCCACCTAGAATGACTGAGACTCGAGGTTTGAAAGTCTGTCACTAGTTTGCTAAGATGATGTCAAATAATGTTTATTGTTCCAAGTTGAGAGAGAGAATGGGTCTGTGTGGCCCCCGTGCAGGGTGGCTGGTCTGAAGATGAAGTCTGCGGTGTTACTGATCAGGCCGGACACGCTCGTGTCACCTCATCACCTGGATCTCTTGTGGAGAAAACAGCGTGATGTTTTTAAGCTGCTTGCATTCTCTCACAATATGCTGTTAGAAGGTTAATCAGTAAGGTTAAAATAGCACTAACCAGAAAGATGTTTAGCATTTTTAAAAGTTCTCCAGCAAGTATTGGAACTTCTAAAATACGTTTATCATTTGTACAGGGTTATTCTTGGAAACTATACTTGAACCTTCATTATATAAATATATTCTACTTTTCCTTCTAAGTTGGAAATCATTTTTGACAAAACTGGTTTTGTACCATTGGAAAAGAAAAATGGTAATTTACATTCTTATTTATTTTGGCTGCTTTATCCTTTAATTTTAGAGCCAAGAAGTCACTTAGCCTCACTTTGTAGCTGCTTTCTCGCTCCTTGCTAAGGTCTTCTGGAAAATCACCATGCATCTTCTTCCTTAGGAAATGATGAGTGAATCTTGAGTGTGTCCATCAAGAGAAAGCCAGTCTCTGTTTTTCACTCCTTTTCCTTTGTGGAGTCACCCTCTGTTTCAGCAGCAGCGCCTCCTTGGGGCTCCTGCCAACCTCCTGTGCCAGCCTTGTCTGTAGTTCTGGGCCGGCCTGGCCTGCCTCTGGCCCAAGTGCTCTGGCTGCCCCCCACCCCCTGCCCTGTCCTGCGTGTGCCCTTGTGCCGTCATGCTGGCCTGCAGTTCCCCATCTGGGGCCCTTGTGTCCAGGCTTCCTTAACAAATCATCCTGAAGGAGGAAGTTGGACTGAAGTCACCTGCTCTTGGTTTGTTAAGGCTTTTTTTTTTTCCTCTGAGAGACTTTACTGGCACTCCTGCCTCCCAGCATTTGAAATATTCTTCTTCTGTGGGCAGAAGTGGGAATTAGGAATTTGCTCATGGAAAACAACAGTCAACTCTGGAGTACTTGTAGAAACACATTCGTTGTCACGTTGCATATGTGTATGTTGTTAATCCTGTACCTCGTGTCCTCATTGGAGGGCGTGTCAGCTTGGACACTTCACGATGTTATGACTTGATTTTCTTATGTTCCAAAAATAACTTACTGCGAGGTGATTATCATTGATTTTTCCACGGTACCCATCACATAGATGCCACGGATTTACATGCCTTTGTTCTACTATTCGGGAGGTGTAACAGGAATTGTTTTTGACAGGATGTGAAACTGGTTCATTCTCTGGCCTGGGGTCCAGGTACCAAGATGGGCCTTGAAGAAGACAGCCCGTGGAAGGCTGTGTTAGGAAGATTCTCATTAAACTCTTCCTCAGTTTAAAGACTTTCTTGGTCTTAAGGATACTGCTAAAGCCATGGGCCTGCAGATTCATCAGGACATAGATTCCTATGAGTACTTTTTTAACAAAAATTAAATGTCATGTAAAGACTGCTAGTAGTGAAAGGGACCAGCAGATCTGAAAGATAAATGTCCCGGAGCCTCCCCAAGAGCCCATGACATGCATAGTGTGGGGGCATGTGAGACACTCTGAGCCTTACTCAAGCAAGTCACTCACTCCCATGCCAGGCGATTCTCAGCGTATGGTGGTCTCAGGTTACGATAGGATCCTTGAGGGTCATGTTTTAGA
>SJYX01004811.1:0-12994 GCA_006410675.1 Oreotragus oreotragus | reverse complement strand
TGGGAAGGGAGCTCAAGAGGGAGGGGATATACGTACACACGTCCCTGATTCACATCTCTGTACACAACACCGTGAAGTAGCTATACGCCCCGTCCCCCGGAAAAGATAGCATCTAAGGGAGGGGTGGGATGGGGTTGGGGGTGGGAAGGGAGCTCAAGAGGGAGGGGATATACGTACACACGTGCCTGATTCACATCTCTGTACACAACACCGTGAAGTAGCTATACGCCCCGCCCCCCCAAAAGATAGCATCTAAGGACAAATCACAAGGAGTCAATAAACCCGCAAGCAGCGGGGAATGGTGGTGCCTCTGACCCCCCATCCCCATGACTAACAGATCACCTCCCTTTTTCTCTTAAAAAACGCACATGGCTGAGCAGACTCTTTGGAAGTAGGTTTGGGGGACACTGAGTCCACCATCTCCCCAGATGGCCGGCATTCTGATGAAAAGCAATTTTCCTTTCTGCCCACACGTCTGTCTGTCTGTCTTCTCTCTCTCTCTAGTATTGATTTTTGAGTGGTGAACAGTTGGACCTGATGCAGTGAGAGCGTGTTTCTGTACGGATAAGTATATATGTTTAACTTGCTTGTTGTTTTTCTCCTCTTATAGACTGAGCTTCGTGAGGGCAGAGAACACATCTATTTGTCTGCAATTATATCTCCAGCATCTGTCCTGGAACCAGGACATATAGAGACACTGTTTAGATATTTCTATTTTCCAAATGAATGAATGCAACATAATAAAATAGCTAGAATTTACTGAGCGTGTACTACTTCCCAAGAACAGTGCCAAACACTTAACATAGTTAAATTAAATCTCATTTAGAGGTAGGCATTTCTATCCCCATTTTACTCATTTATCAATTTTTAAATTAATTTTTCACATTAAAAACATATTTTTAAAGTCTTTACTGAATTTGTTATAACACTGCTTCTGGTTTTTTCATTCACGTTTCTTTTTTTTTTTTTGGCCACAAGGCATGTGGAATCTTAGCTCCCTGACCAGGAATCAAACCTACACCCCCTGCATTGGAAGGCAGAGTCTCAACCACTGGATCACGAGGGGAGTCCCTAATATCCTCATTTTAGAAATGAGTCAACTAAGGTTCAGAGACAGGAGCCGATAAGACCAAGGCCACACAGCCAGGCAGTAGCTAGGATGAAAACAGAACACAGCTTACTTTGACTCCCAAAGCTGGGCTTTTCAATCACTGTAGAATTCTTAGTACCAGGAGAAGTTTTATGACACTTTTTTTTTTAGCCACACCCCCCTGCTTTACTGTATGAGGACTATTTTTCCCAAAGGCAGCAGGCTTATCAAAGGCAGCTTGAGAGTCTGAGATGGCATTGCAGGTGGGCTGAGTCCGTCCAGTCTTGCAAAGTCAGGCAGAGTCCTGTTATCTGGACAACCAGAGCAGAACAGACAAAGGAAGAACCAAAATAACTCCCCACACGGAGTCATTCCCAACTGTGCCTGGGAGGCTTTGCAGGACATCTGAGATGCTCTGTAGCACAGCGCATCTCCCCACTGCTTTATGTTCAGCACAGATCTGGATTATTAAAAAGAATGTGTCAATGGAAGTAGCTGGAACTCAACAACTCTGGAGGTGGAGGGAACTTGATTAGGATTAAAATAAAATGATGCAAATGGCTACCCCTTGTTGGGTGTTCAGAGCCCTCAGTCAGGATCCTTACATGCCTCTGGATCCACATGAAGTCCTTCCAGGTGGGCACTCTTCCCATCCCAGTTTTACAGATTAGAAGAGGAGAGATACACTGGTCTACTTCAAGTTGTATGGCCTGTAAGTAGTGGATCTGGAGTTCCACCTGAGGTAGGTGAAGATCCAGAGTTCTCTTTCCCATGCCATCAGGAAGACCCCATTCTGTGATCTCCTAACCCATCTCTAAGGACCTACTGCATTGCCCAGTGACTGATTCATATACAGATTCCTATGATATCATGAGATGGCCAGGAGGAAACCGTTATTGTGAGTCACAGACAGTTGATGTGCCGTTCAAGCTTGCCAACTAGGGAGTGTAAGGTCAGGCTTTCTGAATTCTGGGGTGGGATTAGATAGTCACAAACCCATTTAATTCACACCGCCTTTGCTTCAGGGTGTACTCAGTTCAGTTCAGTTCAGTCACTCAGTCATGTCCAATTTCTTGTGACCCCACGGACTGCAGCATGCCAGGCCTCCCTGTCCATCACCAACTCCCAGAGTTCACTCAAACTCATGTCCATTGAGTCGGTGATGTCATCCAACCATCTCATCCTCTGTCGTCCCCTTCTCCTCCCGCCTTCAATCTTTCCCAGCATCAGGGTCTTTTCAAATGAGTTGGTTCTTCGCACCAGGCAGCCAAAGTATTGAAGTTTCAGCTTCAGCATCAGTCCTTGCAATGAATATTCAGGACTGATTTCCTTTAGGATGGATTGGTTGGATCTCCCTGTAGTCCAAGGGACTCTTAAGAGTCTTCTCCAACACCACAGTTCAAAAGCATCAATTCCTCGGCGCTCAGCTATCTTTATAGTCCAACTCTCACATCCACACGTGACCACTGGGAAAACCATAGCCTTGACTAGATGGACCTTTGTTAATAATGTCTCTGCCTTTCAATATGCTGTCTAGGTTGATCTAGGCGTACCATTTATAGCAAATATCTGCAGGATAATCATCTTCAACATCATCATCTTCTTCTGAAGACCAGGATGATCAACAGAATAAGCAAGCCTGTACAATAGCACCCTACCCTCCAAAACCGCTTGCTTTCCCCATCTGTGAGATAGGTATTTCGGGAGTAAGCTCTGGTTGCGTCTAAGGTTGTTTTTAGTCCCAAAGCTGTCACCTCCAATCTTTAAGTTTGCTCTTCTCTGAGCCTGAAATGTCCTTCTCTTTTCCATCTTTGGGATAAGATCTCTTTACTCATCCTCTGGGATCCAGCTCAGGGATCACCTCCTCCAGGAAGCCTTCCTTAGAACCCTAGTCTTGGTCAGGTGCATCCCTGGAGTTCTGTGGCTGATTTCTCTATCCCAGGACACATTGCTGTTTGCCAAAATTGTCTGCTTATCCATTCAGCCTCCCCATTGGCCTCTGACTCTTTTGGAAGCAAGGATTCCGTCCTAGACAGCTTCTTTCCTTCAACAACCAGCACGGTTCCTGGCATTCGAGAAACACCCAGCATGGATTCTCTCTATACACAGCACCATGATCTCCGATGTGGTTATTATTCCTGGGAGAACTGAGCCCAAGCAGCCACAGGGAGCACAATTGAGTGCTATGACAAGTCTAGGCATCACAGAGACTCAAGAAGCATATAGAAACATAGAGAGAAAATGGCTTTTCAAAGTTGAAAAGAAGGAAAGAAAATTCGTATTGGCTGTGAGTTCATGCAGGCTTTGTTGGTGTGCTGGGGTAGGGATGGGATAACTAATTTTCTCCACACATCTCCCCAGTGTTCAAAAATGCCCAATAAGGGGGGAAAATCAAACTGCAGAAACAGTACCTTTATAAAATTCACACTATTTTAGGACAATGTAACACAATAAGATTGAAGAAGAGCATCAAGCCAGGGTCAGCTCTTAGCCTAGACGCACACTTGCTCTGTGATCTTGCATGAGTTACTTTCCCTCTCTGAGTCCTATATGCTGCGTCTTTAAAAAAGGGAGATGGACCAGGGTATTCACCAAGTGTTCTGATGCATATATATTCCTCGGGCACTGAGCCATGTTTTTCTCACATGGATTTTCAGGTGACATATCAAGGGTTTTTTTTTTTTTTTTCTTTCCCTTGGGGAATTTTCTCATTTTTCCATGTTCAGAGACACACAAATGGCTTACAATTCCCTGCTGTTGTAAGAGCAAGTTGCCTTCATTACCCTAAAGCTTTCGGCATTTCTTGAAACCACTTTTTATACGGAAAAAAAAATTGTTCGTGATGTGATCACAGGAGATAAATCTGCTATTTCTTGTTTCAAAAAGTAATCAAAATGCTTCCTACTAGAGCAGGTACTCATTACAATTTATGACGAGGGCTGAAACCTGCCTTTATCGTCTTCTTTCATCTGCCCAGAATTGTTTCTGTTTAGGACAGGAAAGCCTAGAGGGGTGGAGGGCGGATGTGCTCTTTAGCATGATGTTTATGCTTCATGTTGTGTTTCTTTCACGTGTCACAATACCTTGGGTCAACCAGATAGCTCATTCGTATGACCTCCTTCCTTTCATTCAGTTCAGTTCAGTCACTCAGTCGTGTCCGACTCTTTGCGACCCCATGAATCGCAGCACGCCAGGCCTCCCTGTCTATCACCAACTCCCAGAGTTCACTCAAACTCACGTCCATTGAGTCGGTGATGCCATCCAGCCATCTCATCCTCTGTCGTCCCCTTCTCCTCCTGCCCCCAGTCCCTCCCAGCGTCAGAGTCTTTTCCAATGACTCAACTCTTCGCATGAGGTGGCCNTTCAGTCACTCAGTCGTGTCCGACTCTTTGCGACCCCATGAATCGCAGCACGCCAGGCCTCCCTGTCTATCACCAACTCCCAGAGTTCACTCAAACTCACGTCCATTGAGTCGGTGATGCCATCCAGCCATCTCATCCTCTGTCGTCCCCTTCTCCTCCTGCCCCCAGTCCCTCCCAGCGTCAGAGTCTTTTCCAATGACTCAACTCTTCGCATGAGGTGGCCAAAGTACTGGAGTTTCAGCTTTAGCATCATTCCTGCCAAAGAACACCCAGGACCGATTGCCTTTAGAATGGACTGGTTGGATCTCCTTGCAGTCCAAGGGACTCTCAAGAGTCTTCTCCAACTCCACAGTTCAAAAGCATCAATTCTTTGGCGCTCAGCTTTCTTCACAGTCCACCTCTCACATCCATACATGACCACTGGAAAAACCATAGCCTTGACTAGACGGACCTTTGTTGGCAAAGTAATGTCTCTGCTTTTGAATATGCTATCTAGGTCACAACTTTCCTTCCAAGGAGTAAGCGTCTTTTAATTTCATGGCTGCAATCACCTCATTCAACTAGGAATAAAAAAAAAATAGAGGGAGGGATACGAGAGAACTTGGGAAATGGACCTATTTTACTCATTAAGGTCTGAGGCCTACAAGCTTTTTAAGAGACCATGAAAATGTCTGGGAGCTAAAAACAATATATTGGCTCCAGAATAATAAAACTGCATAAGCAAAATTAATAAAGGCTCAACTTAAACGGCTTTATAACATACCATTATGTCAACCTTAGTATTTTTTAAATTTAGTATTCATAAAGTTTTATTATATTTGAAAAGACCTGATGGGTTAAAGTCTCATTTCACAAGGATTCTGAGTTATGCTTGATAATTTTTTCAAGAAATTACAGATAAACGTAAACTGAGAGAGTTACTGTGGTAACAAAATAATTCCAAAAGCATAACTTTAATATTTCCTGTGAAATGTTACAATAAAAATGTATTTAATTTCTATGATACAGTGTGAGTTTGGGGCGCCAAAGGAAGAATGTTTAGGGCAAATCAAGGTTTTAAAATGGCCTTGCATAGGATGTGCTGATGAACAGGTTGATAGATGAAAAGAGGAATGGATGGACGGATGGATGCATGGGTGAAGAGAGAGATGAGTGGATGGATTCATCAACAGGTGAATGGATGAAAAGATGGTTGGATGGATGAACAGATGTATATAAGGGCATCACTCTAGCCCCAGTGACTGGTCCAAAGATGAAGACATAAATCAATTCTGACTCTATAGTACATATACTAGCCTACTTAATCCTCCTTACTACCCTGTGAAAATAGGTCCGCTTATAAATCTCTTTTAAAGATGAGACTGAGGCATAGAGATGATCAATACCTTGCCTGAGATTGTAGAGCTGATAGATGATAGAGATGCAACTTGAACTCAGGTGGCCTAATTTTAGCTAGCATGCCTAATCGTACAATAGCCTGCCTTTTAGAATCTGGTGCATAGTATGTCCCCTGGGAATAACCAGTTGATGGGTTTTATCGTAGATGCTGAAAAGTATATGCGTTTGCTCCCATTAAGTGCTTAGGTTATAATTTTAAAGTGACTGAATCACTAGGCAAATTTGACTGAATGACCTCATGTATTTTTTCACATATGACATTTTCATTTTTTTGGAACTTTACTTCCTGGTAGCCTTCAGTAAGTGGAAACTGCTCAGAACTAAGAATGAGTGAAAAATGAAAGCTTGCAGTAAAAAAAAAAAATGCTGCAAAGGGTGGGCTCTAAAGCTAGCAGATACTTTCTTTGGAAGAATCCCTCACTCTGATTCTGCACACTTTCACATGAATATTACCTGTCTTCATAGCTCAAGGTAATTTGGCAATCTGGGAAGAAATCAGTGTAACATCGTGGAAGGAGTCGTTGACTCGTGAATCAGACTGATCTAGAAGCAAATCCCAGCCATGAAACTGACAGGTAAAACTGTTCACCTCTCTGAGCCTCGGTTTCCTCACTGATAAAATAGTGGCAACAACAGCAAGATCTACCTCACACCATTGCTAGGAGAAGAAAATTAAATGGTTGATATCAAGTGCCCAGCACATAGTAGGTCCCTGATAAATCATACCCATTATGATTGACCAGTGATAAGTTTTTTGTCCCTTTTCTCAGTTTCCTCACTTATAAACTGTGGATTATAAGAAAAGTCCTCCTGAGGTATTTCCCAAGTTTGTTGGATAGAGTAGTAAGATAACAGAAATAAAAATGACTTTTAAGTGGCCAAATGCTGCTTAAGTGTAAGGCAGTATAACAGTTATTACTTTTAGAGCAGTAGGAATTATACTATTGTTAATACTTTCTACAATGAATCATTATGACTACCACTATCATTACTACTGCTGCTACTATAGAAGAATATGATATTAGTCCTTAGGTTCCTGTAATATTTCACGATAATCTTCTGGGTTAAGAGTGGCCACCCTCAGAATGAACACCCAGAGTTATGGGCTCTCTACTGAACCTGAACCAATAGCCCCTCCTTGGTACCTGAGATGAATTTAACAAGGGTCCCTTGGCACAAGGAGATATAGACATAAACTAAATATAGAGAGGTGAGTAGTACCTATCATAGCAGCTTCCAAGCACATGGTAGTTGCACAATAGAATCTTTATCATGAATAAGTATGAGAGGCAGCTTAAAGATGGCTGTCAAGACTCTGCCATCGAGAGTCTAATTCCTATCTTCTTGAATCTGAACTGGCTGTGTGACTTGTTTTGACCAACAGAGAGTAATGTGCAACTTCTAAAGCTGGCCCCTGTGAAATCCTAAGCTTTTGCCTCTGTTCTTGCAACACTCCCTTTTAGAACCTAGCTGTCATGCTGGGAGAAGCCCAAGTCACATGAAGAAGCCACGTGAGGGAAAGACAGATGCTCTGGTGATAAGAAGCTCGAGGTGTTCAACATGTGGTTGAGCCCCTTAGATCTTCCAGACCATGTCAAGCTGCCTGATGTCTGTGGCTCCATCCAACACTACATGGACCAGAAGAATCTCCAAGCTGAGTCCTGTCAAACCACTGAATCACTGGAGATAATAGATGGTTGCTATTTTAAGCCACTAAGGTTTAAAGGCTGTTCGGCTGTTCGTTACGCAGCAATAGCTAACTGAAACGAAGTGGGTGTTGGTGTTCCAGTGAGATGTTCCTCACCCAGCTTCCAGGGGCTCGGATGGCTCCCCGAAAGAGACAGCATGTGGAAGGCATATGGGATTTGTGGATGACGCAGGGATGAAAGGGTTCCGGCTCTCACACACGAGTCAACCCTCTTCTCTAAATGATGCTTTTGAGTCCAAGGCAGATAAGTGATAAGAACCAGAATTTTAAAATCTTTTCTCACCCGAATAATTGTTTCTCCTCTTTAGGGATCAGCCCCACTCCCCTGGCTCTAAATCAAAATGACAGAGTCTCCAAATTGGTTCAGGTGTTCATGCATTTATAAAAATGTCTTTTGCTGGGAAAGTCTTAGTATATCTAATTTCTGCCCCAAGCACATTTTTATAGTTAAGCTATATTATAAATGTCGTTTAATTTACCCTGCAATGTCGGGCCGCCATTAAACCAAGAGCCAGTGATAATACGGATAAGCTCTTTTTTGGACAGTCTGATCAGGGTTTGGGAGGAGGGGATGGGGGGTGTTTAATCATCATTTGTCCAAATTTGTATTCTTCTCCTCGCCTCTCTGCTGCCTTTTCTGTATTATAGCTGCTGCAGGAAGGACAAAGCAAGCCTTTCAAAGCACCTGGCCAGGTTTGAGGGGGCAAGTCTGTGCATTGGTTAGAGGTTTGAAACACAGCTGAAGGGTCAAGGGCCGAGAATCCTGTGCACTTGTGAGCAGGCTCAGAGCATCGGTCTCCCTTCCATGGCGCTTGGAGAGACTGCTGGGAGGGGTGGGTTGCACTGGACGGAACTCAAATGGTTCCAGACCTTACTTAGGAGGCAGGAGACAGGTGAGCCTGTCTCATGGTGGGGAGAGAGGAAGTGCGATGAATCGCTCCCCCCACCTCCAGCCTTGTCTACAAGGGCTTCCTAAACAATCCTTCACTTTATCAACAGCTTTGCAAACCAGATCAGGCCATCCCCCAGCTCACAGTGGCTTCCAAGAATGGGAGAGTAAACCCCCAGCACCTCTTGGCCACCCTCCCTGCCCTGTGGGCTCTGGCCCCACCACCTCCTAATGCCCTGTGCCCACTTTCTTCTCTTGTTCCCCATACTCTGGCCACTAAGGCTTTTTGTTTGCTCTCTGAATGCCCCCAAACTCTGACAACTTACCCTGGCCAAGCTCCGAGCTGGATCCTAACATATCCCTGGATCAGCCTGGGCCCCACAAGAGCAGAAGCAGGCGAGAGGGCTGACGGCAGAGATAATTCATGCCAGGGAGGTCGGCCTGGTGCACGGCAAACCTGGGTGTGCTGCATAGGAGGCTGGGTGTGATCGATCCCCTGATCCCCAGGGCACATTTATTTGGCTCATTAAGGGCGTTAACTAGATTTCCAGGAAGAGAGGAGCTGGGAGACCAGGACTGTCCCTGGGGAGGGCACACAGAGTAGACTCCCACCTCTACTAGTACGTCAGAGAGACGCAGTGGCTTCATTTAAAATCCTTCAGACACAAATAGAAATCCCAGCTCGGGGTCTTTCTAGAGCTATGTGACCTTGAGCAAGTCCCTGACCCCATCCAAGCCTCAGTGGCAACTGCTGTAAAGTGGGCATAATAGTCTATAGAACATACACGGGTCTACGATGGGGCTTTAAATGAGACAAGGAGAGCAGAGGTCATAGCGTGTGCCTGGCAGGTAAAAGGTCAGCATAATTATCATGAACAAAGGCATCATTAAAGGTCATGGTTTGGGGTCAAATAACCCGGGCACACTTTACTGATGCATCAGAAATCTGTAGATATAGTGGGGTAGCGCTTCCAAGGGACTAAGCAGAGGTGTAGGCCAAGTATTTGTGTCTTTAAAAGCTCCCCATGGGATTTTAACTCCCATTTAAGTCCATTTTGGAAACTACTGATTGAACCCAGGCCACTAATTTAGAGATGCAGAAACTGAGGTCCAGAGAGGGAGAGCAATGGGCCCAAGGTCAGACAGCACATCGCCACACACATACACTCAGCTCCAGAATGCAGCTCTCCGACTCCTGGCTGGCTGGGCTTTCTGCTAGTCCACGCCAAGAAGTTATGTTAGGTTAGGGCACCTGGTTGTGTTTAGGCCCCCAAGGGCAGTGTGAGGGATCCACTCTTGGCTTATACTCTTTAGAGGTTAGACATGCTCTCAGTGTCCTCGGCTCCTATTTTAAGCATACAGCGCCCTGCGAGAACATCTCAAGTTCTTTGGAAACCTTTTATCTTGTTTATCATTGCACACTGACAAGCTGAATCTTTTCTCTCCCATGGCTGGGCTGGGCCATCCCTTTCACCCCCTTGTGCAAATAATGAGTGATGGCTGTAGAGGAGGCAGCCCACCAAGCACACGGGCCATTCACGGATGCCTGATGGAGCAATGAATGAATGAATGAATGTGCTGATTAGGGAATAAACGAAAGCTCACCGAGAGTAAGTTCCTTGAGGGCTGGCACTGTTGGTTTTTGTTCCAGCGCCTGGAGCGGAGTCTACCCAGTAGATACTCATTAAATATTTGCTGTCGAGGCTGAATCAAGTGAATTTCCAGCACCCCAGTGGGAAAGACAGATGCCTAAACAAAAACCAAGAATAGTACAGGCTTATTCCTACAGCAGGGGTGCCAGCCTGAGGCCTTGGCACTGGCAGAGAGAGAGAGGTGGCAGAGAGGAGGCATTAGAGAAAGGACCCCAGAAGTGGGTACAGGATATCGGAGAGTGGGGAGGGAGCCAGTGAAAGACAGTCTATCTCGGATTAATTCTGGGCCTTGTTCCAGTTACAGCAAAGAGACCCAAGAAGTAGAAAAGCAAGTCACACACCAACATGGGAAGCATGGTGCCACGCTGTAAGGATGTAAATTGTATACGCTGGGACTTCCCTGGTGGTCCAGGGCTCAGATTCCGTGCTTCCACTGCAGGCGGTGGGGGTTCGATCCCTGGTTGGGGAACTAAGATCCTGCATGGTACACAGCGTAGCAAAAAGAAACAAAAACAGTGGGTACGCTTCAACTGAAAGCGTGGGCCAGTCATCTGCCAAAATGTCAGTGTCAGGAAAAACCAAGGCCGAGGGACCATCTCTTATATGAAAAATAGGACTCGTTTTCAATATCACTAGCCTCTCGAAGTTGCTTGTGGCCATCTAATACAATAATGGGTACTCTCTGCCACATGTCCACGAGAAAATGACTATTTTTATTACTACTTAAAATAAAAATACTCCGGGACCTGAAGGGAGTAATTTGTTTGTGGCCAAACCTCATTAACGGATTGTCCAAGTTCATGTTTTATGGAAATAGTGGGTATACGATTTACGTATACAGACACCGTCAGGTGCGTCTGTGTAATTCTCTGCAGTTCGGGATGGATTTTTCCACATGCAGAAGAGAACGTAGTGCCCACATAGCTGCTGTAAGTGAAATCAGCGATGCTGCTCTCGGTACGTCCTGATGGAGGTCTCGTGTCTGCATCTGTGAAGTCCGGGATGGTTCTTGAAAGTTATCTTTGAGTGGCACACGTATGTGGTTCATGAAAGAGCACCCACTATTTTTTTTTTTTTTCTAGAAATGAGGGTAGGTGAGACCAAGGCATTTTGCTTTGTGCAGATACTAGCCAGGAAAGACAGGCAGCGGCTCTGGGAATTCACGGCTCCCAGGCCTGGTCCCTTGGGAGAACCTCCCGCTTGCCTGGAAATCATCAGGTCAGCACAAGAGAGGATGGAAGAGAGAAGAAAAAACTTGCATTTTTCTGAGTTACACCTGAGTTTGAAGAATGGTCAGCTGTTCAACTCTTTGAAGGCAAGATTATGTTTTATTCATCTATCTCTAGTCTGTGGCCAAGTACCCGGTACAAGAGCAGAAGGTCTTGCAGGATGAGAAAGTAGATCTTGAATGAATGAATGAATCCTAACCCACCACTTACCCGGTACAGAACAGAAGGTCTTGCAGGATGAGAAAGTAGGTCTTGAAGAATGAATGAATCCTAACCCACCACTCTTTAGCCAACTGAGCCCGACAACTTCCTTATCTGTAATCAAATGGCTGCAATATGAAGTTCTGCTAATAATTAAGCAAATTCCTACAAATGAAGCCACAGCAGGGATTCCGTTAGGGCATTAGAGGAGCTTGTTTCCTTCTCAGCCTTTCCAGAGATCTACTTTATAAATAGGGAAGGGGCATAGTGGAGAGACAGACAGAAAAGACCCAGAACGTGCCCTCTGTAAGCCCCTGATGGCAAGAAGGTCCATGGAGGACCAGGCCATGCCCACCTGGTTCCTCATCTGGGGTTCTG
The DNA here is from genome assembly GCA_006410675.1 of Oreotragus oreotragus. NCBI lineage: Eukaryota > Metazoa > Chordata > Mammalia > Artiodactyla > Bovidae > Oreotragus > Oreotragus oreotragus. The sequence goes on along the minus strand of SJYX01004811.1, from coordinate 1,087 downwards.
CAGCTGATCTGAAGCGAACCTTGTTCATAAAACACTAGCCAGGGAATGATGGCTTCACCCACCTGGATCCCTGCATTCTTCATAGAACCTCAATTTTATGAAATAAGATGATAAAATACCTTACATCGGGGAGCAGCATTTAGATTCGGCTATTGTAAAGTCCATACACCTCTGTGAATGAATTCCCCTAAAACGTTTTATCTGTGGGGTTCAGGCAATTGTGAATTCTGTTCCTGCTGGTAATTATATACAAGTCCCTCTTCCTCTGTTGAGACTCTTGGGAAAGGTCATTCATTCATTTATTCATAGCCGTATCTAAATCGAGTACATAATTTGCGTCAGGCACTGTGCTACTTCTTGACGGACAATTCTTTATTTCAAATAGATGAAAAGCTTTTTTCCACCAAAGCACAAACAGCCTCCCGTGGTTGTGCGCCTAGAAGTGATGAAACTGGGCTTCAGACTCTAGTCTCTCTGACCCGAAACTCTGAGCTCTTGGCCACTGCCCCACACCCAACAAGCACCAGCTGATGGCCTGATGTGCCATGCTTGGAGGTCGGAGACACAGACTCGAGGAGCTCTTAGTCTGGGAGACAGATAACCCTGCCTTAGCAGGCATGCTGATACTAAGCATTTCCTGCACACTGATTAAGAAGAATTCCACTTCAGCAGCCATTCAACCAACAACCTTGCGCTTACTGAACTTCTGTTTACTGGAGATGGACTGTTGAGCAGTGGGCACTGAGAAATAAATATGATCTCTTCCCTGCCTTGGGGGAGCTCACTGTCCAGGAGCGGAGAAAGGCTTCCCAATGCTTGCATCTGCGGGAAGGCGATTGATGATGGCTCATCTATGTATCCCACAACCAGACTCCTGCTGTGTCCCGACACAAGTCTAGGTCCTGAGCTCAGAATCACTCCCTGTGGGAGTGCCTTATAGTCCATCCTTTTGACTTTTCTGTGATATCAGCTGTAGGTCTGATGCAGGAGATGTAAGAGATGCTGGTTTGATCCCTGAATCAGGAAGATCCCCTGGAGGAGGGCATGGCAACCCACTCCAGGATTCTTGCCTGGAGAATCCCATGGA
>SJYX01004808.1:0-12573 GCA_006410675.1 Oreotragus oreotragus | reverse complement strand
AAGGCAGGAGGAGAAGGGGACGACAGAGGATGAGATGGTTGGATGGCATCATCGACTCAGTGGACATGAATTTGAGTAAACTCTGGGAGCTGGTGATAGACAGGGAGGTCTGGCGTGCTGCAGTCCATGGGGTCGCAAAGAGTCAGACACGACTGAGTGACAGAACTCAGCTGAACCTAGTATTTACATTGTACTAGGTATAAGTAATCTAGACATGATTTAAAACATACGCAAGGGACTTCCCTGGTGGTCCAGCGGTTAGGACTCTCTACTTTCACTGCCAAAGGCTGGGTTCAGTCCTTGGATGGGGAACTAAGATTACACAAGCCATGTGGTGCAGCCAAAAAAAGTATACACAAGGATGTGCATTACATATATATCTGTTTTTAGGTTCTTTTCTATTATGGGCTATTATAAGATGCTGAGTACAGTTCCCTGTGCTATACAGTAAGTTCTTTATCACATGCTGGTGTTCTAAGAATCTTGCTGAATTCTTCTCTTGGAACGTCTATGCAGTTTAACCTCTAATCCTTAGTTGCTCAGTTGTGTCCAACTCTGCCATCCCATGGACTGTAGCCCATCAGGCTCCTCTGTCCGTGGGTTTCCCAGGCAAGAATACTGGAGTGGGCTGCCATTCCCTTCTCCAGGGGATCTTCCCAACCCAGCGATTGAACCTCGGTCTCCCATACCACAGGCAGATTCTCTAATCCTTAAAACTTATTTTCTCTGTCTTGCTGAGCCGGCCAGCACCTCCGCACAGTGTGGGAAGGCAGTGACTTGGGTCTTTGTTCTCCTGACTTTATCAGCCCTTGGGCTGGTTTGTGGTGGATTGCGGTTGAAACCTCTGTAATAGAAGTAGTTGCCTGTCGTCTTAGTTTGCTGAGAGCTTATTTTTATTTGTTCAGTTGTAAAAGGGGGCTGCCTCACATGGCCCTGTCCCAGCTGTCACCTCCAAGCCTCCGTCCCCTCCCGGCTTGGTTATGGGTGGGGGCAGCCCTGGACTGTCGTCCCTCCATCTCCCGGGCTGCACTTGGCAACAGCTACCTAATTGAATCTGCTGCATGGCCAGCGGTGGGTTTTTCATTTTATTGGAATTTTAAATCGCGTTGTTTCTTCCGGATTTTATTAGTGTCAGTGGAAGCAGCTGTACCTGCAGGAACACTCGTGGGGCTGGTGGCTCCCGCCTTTGGGGCCTGGGGTGATGGGTGGGCACCAGGGAGAAGAGCTGCTCCAGGACCTTCTTGGGTTCACCACCCCTTGGATGCTTTCCCCTTTAAGACGCGAGAGACAGGCTGGGGAACCTGTGGTCCCTCTGTGGGCTGCGTGTGGGGAAAGGGCTCCCAGCCTCTGGGGGAGTTAGGGCCGGTAGAGGGTTTGAGTCTGCTGCCAGGCTCTCGGGGTTCTTGCCTTTTCTTCTCATTCCCACATCACAGCGGAGGAAACTGCGACCCCCCCCGAGAGGGCCACTCGCTCGCCTAAGACCACACACACATCCCCTTCAGGGCCAGCCAGGATTTGACCCCCAGACCTTCAGGTCTCAGAGACTGTGCCCTGGGGGCTCAGGGGGACAAGGGTGGGGCGGTCACTATACCCGCATCTACAGAGGAAAGGCCACACCCCTCCCCCAAGATCCCGCAGAGTGAGGGCCCTCTCCCGGGGCAGCTGCCTTGGGCAGTGGCGGTGGACCTCTCCACCTTGGACCACAGATCCCTGAGTAAGGCCCCCACCCCCATCCCCTGCACCAGCCAAGCCCCCGTGCTGCCACCGGGGGCCCTCTGCCTGGCCCATGCTCTCAGGGGAGCATGACTCAAAGTTTCTGCTATCAAAACTGTGGTGAGAAAGTCAAATATTCATTAGGGGGATGGTCCCCAGGTGGGCGGGTCCTGTTTGGGCCCCTGCCCAGCTGGGAGCAGCCCCGGGTCTCAGGACTGAGGTAGGAAAGGGGAATGGACTTTCCCTCCCTGCCTCACTCCCTGCCACCCCTTTCTTTCCTCCAGGTCACTGTGTCTGGTCAGCTGGATCAGGCTACAGCAGCCAGCCACCCAGGCTCCTGGACACGTGGCTGCCTGTGGCCCCTGACTCCTCCACCTGCTGGATCTCAGGTCCCAGGGGTGAAACGCAGCCGTTTCTGGTTCACTGGAACGTTCGGGGAGCTTGTGGAGGTCAGTTCTGGGCAGCCCTGTGCAGACAGGCTCTCTGATGCCATCACCCAGGAAGAAGCGGGAGGGGGCTCAGACCTGGCCACGTCTTCTCCCCACTGGGTTTCTGACATCATTGTCATCACAGGGGATGGCTTCTTAGGTGCTCTGGCCCCTCGCTTCACAGAAGGGAGCATTCCAGCCCCGAGACCAACAGGCTCACCCAGGATCACGCTGCATGTGGCCCAGTCAAGACCTCTGTCCCTTAGTGAGAAACAGCACAGCCCGAGGTCTGGCCAGGAGGCTCAGGGCCAGCGCTTCCTGTCTGGGTTCTGCCTGGGGGAAGAGGGGCACCACAGGGACAAGTCGGTCAGCCTAGGCCTGGGTGCTCGGGAGTCTTGCCCAGGCCTTGACCGGGCAGCAGGGCACCGATTCAATTTGCTCATCTCCCGTCCTGCTGCTCTCTTTCCTGTGTTCTTCAACTACAGGCAGAGTCAGCGACTCTTCCAGTAAGTGCAAAGGTGTCAAAGGGTCTGAGCGGGCAGGGCAGGTGGGACATCTTTGATGGCCCCTCCACGTTCTCGTGGGGCTTCCCAGGTGGCGCTAGTGGTAGAGAACCCGCTTGCCAATGCAGGAGACATAAGAGATGTGGGTTCGATCCCTGGGTCGGGAAGATCCCCTGGAGGAGGGATAGGCTACCCGTTCCAGTATTCTTGGGCTTCCCTGGTGGCTCAGATGGCAAAGGAATCCGCCTGCAATGCTGGAGACCTGGGTTCCATCCCTGGGTTGGGAAGATCCCCTGGAGGAGGGCATGGTTGCAGCTGCTGCTGCTAAGTCAGTTCAGGCATGTCTGACTCTGTGCGACCCCACAGACGGCAACCCACCAGGCTCCCCCAGCCACCTCTAGTATTCCTGCCTGGAGAATCCCATGGACAGAGGAGCCTGGCAGGTTATGGTCTATAGGGTCACAAAGAATCGGACAGGGCTGAAGTGACTGAGCACACGCCCACATTCTCCGGCTCCGGCCTTAGAGCAGGGAGGACCAGCGCTGGTCACCACGCCCAGCACTTGCCTCCAGCCTGCTGGCAGCAGAGGGCAAGCAGGAAACCCTGGCACCTGCACAGAGGTTAAAATGCACAGACCCTCTGAGCCAGCAAGCCCGTCCTGGAATATTACTTTTGCCCAGATATACATACATGGCTGAAGGTGGTGCTCACTGCAGCCCTGTGTGAAAGACCAAGAGGCTGGAAGCGGCCTAAATGTCCCTCCGTGGAGAGACGGGGAAAGGCGTTCCGTTCACCTGCACGACGGAATACAGCGAGCGCAGGCTTCCCGTCAGGTGGGGAGTGATCTCCAAGCTACATCAAGAAGGAGAAAAAGCAAGGCGCTGAGAAGCATCGGGCCGTGCATGTTGACATAAAAGGTATCTGCTGTCCCTCCTTCATGCCTGCATTTTTCAGGAGGGTATTTAAGAAACTGCTAATGCTGGTTTCCTCTGGGAAGGGGAGTTATTTTTCACTGTAAATTCTTATGCTTTCTGAATTATGTGCCACGGACAATCTATTCAGTGAAGTATCTAATTTTATAAAAGAGAATGTGTTCTCCCTGGAGGCTGTGTAAAGGAGGGAAGAGGGGCTGTGCATGAAAAACATTTTTCCTTGAAACTGAAAGCCCTTCCAGATTATCTGTCATTGTTCTGCTTTTGATGAGGCAGACAAATATTTGTCTAAACCCCTATCTCCGAAAGAACATCATCTGAGGACCTTCAGTGCTGAGGATGTTGATATAACATCTTAGGTTCCCCCCGCCCCCAGCCACCCCCCGCTCACCTTGTCTTCCTGGAAATACCCTCCGGAGGCAAGTAATCAAAACTGAACCAGCATAGGACCTAATCAAAGTATATAAGAAAAGGGAAGGAAAAGGCCATAATGGTTGGCAAAAAAAAAAAAAAAAACACCCCAACACTTTGCATCAGAAAAAAACCCAACACTTTGCATCAGAAAAAAATGTGGCCACAGAAGAGAGGAAGGTTATGGCTCAAAATTTCATTGTGAAGCAAACAATGTAGTATGCAAGTGTTTCTTTAAGGCAAAAATGCAAAGAGTAGGCTAAAAAGAAACTTACGAAAGGAGAAATGGAATGAGCACAGGGAGAAAGGTGGCACAGAAAACAGGATGAAGAGCGGGCAAAAGGCAAGGGAGACGGTTAGGAAGGCATTAATTAAAGAGGGCACATAGGCAAGACGCACAAGAGGAGGAGGCTGCAGTGAAGGAGCACACGCCTGGGAGCTGCCTGTCGAAGGGCACAGACTCCAGGAAAAGAGACTCTGAAGGGTCAACCCAAGACACAGGCTGGGAGAGGCACGGCATGAAAGAAGTGGAAAGATCAAGATGAAACCTAGAGGAGGAGCAGGCTTCAGCTTCTCCATGGTAACACCCAGCAGTCGAAAAGAACAGAACAAGGTCTACCAAAAAAATCCTCAAGGAAACAGACTGACCCAGGAATGATTTCTTGGCTCATTCAAGTAGAAAGCTCCAGACCGTGCTGAACGTGTAGGGATTCCAGGAGCGTGGTTCACAGGAGGCCTTCAGCTGTGGACTAGAGGGCAGCTTCAGATGATGGAGAACGTAAGGCAAGAGAGCTGCTGGCGAGCACGGCCCCTGGTTACCTAGGAGCCTGCGATGGAAAGGTCTGCGGTGATGCAACCGGACGCTACCACCACAAGCCCTTGGGAGGAAGGTAGTGGTATCAATAAGAAGGGAGAGAGGGGATCAGAAGTATAAATAAATACACAGGTGTCCTCATTTTTAATAGCTGGGATCAAAAGATATTTAAAGCTGAAGTCAGTTAATAGAGGTTTAAAAGGATGACGTGAACACTGAGAAAATGCTATAGAGAAAAGGATATACACTAATTTCATCATTTTGTTCATTTTAGGGTAGATGGAATAGACGCCGTGTGAAAGAGAAAATTAGGGAATTGTTTAACACTGCACCACTGGAAAAAGGATACCAGCCTTTCCTGTGATTAGTAGGTACACAGAGAACTTAGATCACACGGGGAAAGGCTTTTCAAAGCAATTAAAACACAGCATGACTGAACGGATACCAGACATCTGTTGCGTCAATAAATGTAAATGGGCTAAACTCTCCTATTAAATATTTTTTAAAAGGCATTCAGATTGGATCACAAAGCTTAATTCAACTCTATATTATATGAGTCACAGCTAAACAAAGTAATTCAGAAACGTTGAAATAAAAGGACTGGCAAAGGCTTCAAGAAAAACTGAATTAAAAAAGCATCTTAATATGAGGTTACCAACTTAATAGATAAAATTGAATCCAGGCCAAAAAGTATTAAATACAGCCAAGAAGGATGCAATTCGCTATGAAGATTTAAGGTACTAATATCTGTGCACTAAATAGCATTGCATCACATTTATAAGGCAAAACTTTAGGAGCTACAAGAGGTAGACTGGTACACGTTGGCAGGAGGCATCTAGTCCATTTCTCTATCATGACAGGCAAGTACAGTGCACAGGACCTAATTACCGAGGCCACCCCCAAGGAAAAGAAATGCACAAAAGGCAAAATGACTGTCTGAGGAGGCCTTACAAATAGCTGAGAAAAGAAGAGAAGCAAAAGGCAAAGGAGAAGAGGAAAGATATACCCATTTGAATGCAGAGTTCCAAAGAATAGCAAGGAGAGATAAGAAAGCCTACCTCAGTGATCAGTGCAAAGAAACAGGAAATCAATAGAACGGGAAAGACTAGAGATCTCTTCAAGAAAATCAGAGACACCAAGGGAACATTTCATGCAAAGATGGGCTCGATAAAGGACAGAAATGGTATGGACCTAACAGAAGCAGAAGATATTAAGAAGAGGTGGCAAGAATACACAGAAGAACTGTACAAAAAAGATCTCAATGACCCAGAAAGCCACAAAGGTGTGATCACTCACCTAGAGCCAGACATCCTGGAATGAGAAGTCAGGTGGGCCTTAGGAAGAATCTCTATGAACAAAGCTAGTGGAGGTGATGGAATAGCTGGAATAGCTGAGCTATTTCCAGTCCTAAAAGATGATGCTGTGAAAGTGCTGCACTCAATATGCCAGCAAATTTGGAAAACTCAGCAGTGGCCAGAGGACTGGAAAAGGTCAGTTTTCATTCCAATCCCAAAGAAAGGCAATACCAAAGAATGTTCAAACTACTGCCCAATTGTACTCATCCCACACACTAGCAAAGTAATGCTCAAAATTCTCCAAGAAGGCTCCAACAGTATGTGAACCGAGAACTTCCAGATGTTCAAGCTGGTTTTAGAAAAGGCAGAAGAACCAGAGATCAAATTGCCAACATCCTCTGGATCATCGAAAAAGCAAGGGAGTTCCAGAAAAACATCTATTTCTGCTTTATTGATTATGCCAAAGTCTGTGTGGATCACAACAAACTGTGGAAAATTCTGAGAGAGATGGGAATACCAGACCACCTGACCTGCCTCCTGAGAAATCTGTATGCAGGTCAAGAAGCAATAGAACCAGACATGAAACAAAAGACTGGTTCCAAATCGGGAAAGAGGTACGTCAAGGCTGTATACTATCACCCTGCTTATTTAACTTATATGCAGAGTATATCATGCGAAATGGTGGGCTGGATGAAGCACAAGCTGGAATCAAGATTGCCGGGAGAAATATCAGTAACCTCAGATATGCAGATGACACCACCCTTGTGGCAGAAAGCGAAGAGGAACTGAAGAGCCTCTTGATGAAAGTAGAAGAGGAGAGTGAAAAAGCTGGCTTAAGACTCAACACTCAGAAAACGAAGATCGTGGCATCCGGTCCCATCACTTCATGGCAAATAGATGGGGAAACAATGAAATCAGTGATAGACTTTCTTTTCTTGGGCTCCAAAATCACTGCAGATGGTGACTGCAGCCATGAAATTAAAAGACGCTTGCTCCTTGGAAGAGAAGCTACGACAAACCTAGACAATATATTAAAAAGAGACATTACTTTGCCAATTAATGTCCCTCTATTCAAAGCTATCGTTTTTCCAGTAGTCACGTGTGCATGTGAGAGCTGGACTATAAAGAAAGCTGAGTGCCGAACAATTGATGCTTTTGGCTTTTGAACTGTGGTCTTGGGGAAGACTCTTGAGAGTCCCTTGGATTGCAAGGAGATCAAACCATTCAATCCTAATGGAAGTCAGTCCTGAATATTCATTGGAAGGACTGATGTTGAAGCTAAAACTCTAATACTTTGGCCACCTGATGTGAAGAACCAACTCATTGGAAAAGACCCTGATGCTGGGAAAGATTGAAGGCAGGAGGAGAAGGGGACAACAGAGGATGAGATGGTTGGATAACCTCACCAACTCGATGGATGTGAGTTTGAGCAGGCTCTGGGAGTTGGTGATGGACAGGGAAGCCTGGCATGCTGCAGTCCATGGGGTCGCAAAGAGTCGGGCACAACTGCGTGACTGAACTGAAGTGAATTAATGGGGTAGATATGAATGGTAAATACTAAACTCTGAGCCTTGAAAAAAAGCCACATCTTTTCAAATTCCCCTAAAAAGTCATAAAAGTCACAAAAAAACACAGAGATCATATGGCAAAGAAAACTTCACTGAAATCCAAAAAAGTAGAAATCTTAGTATTATCTGATTATAATGCAATAAACTAGAAGTAACAAGACATAAAAGCACCTACTACCTGAGCTCATAGATGGAACTCAGATGAGCTTGAAGCCAAAGAAGAAGTGAAAGCCCAAATTCTGTGGCCCTCCAGGCTCCTCTGTCCATGGGATTCTCCAGGCAAGAATCCTGGAGTGGGTAGCCATTCCCTCCTCCAGGGATCTTCCCAACCCAGGGATCAAACCCGAGTCTGTTGTGTCTCCTGCACTGGCGGGTGAATTCTTTATGCACTAGGGCCAGCTGAGAAGCCCATAGAGTATTTGGAAAGTACTGATAAAAATACATGTTGGAACCTACAGGCTGCATCAGGGCTCAGAGAATTCATCGCCTTAATTTTCCTTTTTTTCTTGTTTAGCAGAATAAAGATCTAAGCCTAATTTTTTTAAAAAGCAAAGCAGGAGCATTTTAATCAAGACAAATGCATAAATTAATGAATTAGAAACCAGAAAAAGGTAATTACTAATAAATGGATCCTAAAAATGTTTCATTCTGGAAAGGAGGAGGGTAGATAACCTCATTAGCTAACTAACCTAATCAAAAAGGGGGAGCACAAAATATACAGTATCAGAAACAAGGGTAACATAATCATTTAAAATAATTTATTTTCTGAAGCCTCAGGCAAATAAGTTTTAAAACCTGGATAAAATGGGTACTTTTCTCAGTCAGTCAGTTCAGTCGCTCAGTCGTGTCCGACTCTTTGCGACCCCATGAATCGCAGCACGCCAGGCCTCCCTATCCATCACCATCTCCCGGAGTTCACTCAGACTCTTTTCTAGAGAAACATAATTTACCAAATTCATTCAAGAACATTTAAATCAATCATTATGGAAGGAGTGGTGAACATCTCAGTGCTACCCAGACCTCCACCCCACCCCAAACCAATGCACTGGCCTACACTGCCTCATGGAGGATCAACCAATCTTCAAAGAACAGATAATCCATTTCTACTTATGATGCTATAAAGCAGAGGAAGGAGGAAAGCCTCCACTCTTTGTGAAGCAAGTGTAACACTGACGGTAAAACCCAACGAAAACTGTTCCCAAAAGAGAAAACGAAAGACTAATGTCACTGATGAAACTGAAGTACAACTATTAAATAGAAAGCCCAACCCCATGGAATGTTACAAAGAAATATTTCTCATGACCACGTGGGAACCAACCAGGAAGGCAAGGTTGGTTCATTATTAAGAAATCTGTATTATTATTCATATTAAGAGAACAAGGGAGGTAAAAAACAACATAGGATCAGTTTCACAGACACTGAGAAGTTCAAATTCCATTAAATTCCTAATACATAAACAGGAATAGGTAGACACTTATTTTTAACCTGATAAAGTATCTGCCCCTAGACCAGTATTTTGTGTTATGAGGAAATCCTAGAAGCGCCTATTAGAGACAAAGCAAGAATGTCTATTGTTACCACTATTATTCTTTATTGTTCCAGGGATAGTAGGCAACATTAATAAGACAGAGAAATCAAGGTATAAAACTTGCAAAGTAGGAGGTCAAATTATTGCTTACAAATGATTTGATAGTATAACTGGAAAACTTAAGAGACTAAATTGAAAAAGCTTTATAAACAACAAAATTCAGTAAGGTGGCAGGAGTTAATAGCCTTTATTTAAACACTTATGGAAGAAAAGATTAGCCAAGAAAGGTTAATGTTCCAGAGGCAGGAAACTTTAAAAATGTGCAGAGGTCTAAATGAAGAAAGTACTAACACGTTCCTGAGGGACACGGAAGAAAGTCTGAACAGAAAGGTATAGATCCTGTTACTGGAGGGAAAGACATCATAAAAATGTCGTTTCTTCCTAAATTAATTTATAAACTGCATGCAATCCCAGTGAAAACCCAAACAGGATTTTGGTCTTACCTAGATAAGTTGATTCTGTGGTCCAGACAGGAAACTAATAGAACCAAGGAGTTTTTGCATAAGAGAATGATGAGTAACAAGCAGGAAGCACCACCAAATATTAAAATGTGTTATACACATGCTGTGACGTGGATGAGCCCTGAAAACGCTGTGCAGAGGGCAAGAAGCCAGTCACAAGGGGCCACATACCGTATGCGTCCCTTCCCAGTAAAGGCCAAGAGAGAGGAATCTGTAGAGAACGGAAGATGAAGGAATGGGTAAAGGGATTGCTTCTGAGCAGATAGGAATGCTCTAAAATGGACTGGGGTGATGGATGCAAAATTCTAAGTATACTAAGCCACTGAATGGCACACTTAGATGGGTGGATTGTATGGTACGTGAATAATATCTCAACAAAGCCATTACAACTTTTAAGATGTATTATACTGCTACAATAATTAAACCAGCATTGCACTGATATTTGAATATACTTGTATCCATACCCCAACTTTACACCAGATAAATTACCAATAGTATCAGAGATTATATATTTTAAAAATTAAACCAGAGAAGAACTAGAAGAAACCCTGGGGAAGCTCCCTCTCATTTTTTTTTAAACAGCCTCAGCATGAGAAAGGACATTAAGTATGACACAAAATCCAAAGTCCATAAAAGGAAATACTGACAAATTTCACTTCACCAAAAGAAAAAAATAGTCCCCCATGACAGAATCAAAGACGAATGACAATCTGGGGGAAACATCTGCAGTTCATAGAAGAGACAGAAGTCTAATTCCATCATATACAAAGAGCTCCTATAAATCAATAAGGACAAAACCCAGTGGGGGGAAAAAAGATCAAGAGGATGAACAGATAAATCAAACCACATCCAGCAAAGTGACAAATGCACATACCTTTGACCCCGTGTTTCCTGTTGTAGAAATTTACGGTGTGGTTTTATTCACATCTTTGTGGCACATACTCAGGGACAAAGTTTGTTGCTGCGCTGCTTGTAATGGCAGGTGGGGTATGGTTCTCCTTAGGGGACTGGCCAAGTAAACGATGGATCATCCGCGCTATGAGAAACTATGTGCAAAGAATGAGGGAGCTCTTTGGATGCTGACATGCAGAATGTGTTGCTAAGTGAAAAAAGTGAGGCGTCCGACAGTGGATACAATATGTGTAGACACACGTATTTGCTGGCATGTGCATAACACATCTGGGGGAACAGACAGGAGTGGAGAGGAAGGCTTTGTCCCTCTACCCCTTTATTCCTTTGGAATACTGGACTACGTGAGTATATTACCATGTCTAAAGATTGTTGTTCAGCGGCTCTCTTTGAGACCCCATGGACTGTAGCCCCCCAGGCTTCTCTGTCCATGGGATTCTCCAGGCAGGAACACTGGACTGGGTTGTCATTTCCTTCTCCAGAGGGATATTCCCAGACCCAGAAGCGAACCCATGTCTCCTGCACTGGCAGGTGGATCCTTTACCTCTGAGCCACCAGGGAAGCCCTGTCTAAATAAACACAGTGATAAATGGTAACGGATCCTGAAGGCAATACAGAGAACAGAAGGCAATAGGGAAGGGTGGGGACTGTGGTGAACTGGAGAGGAATATCCCTTTAAAGATGCAGGCTCTGTTCTAACCAATAGCTGCAGGACAGGAGGAACACAGGCCTATGTTACCAGATTCTCTGATTCAAGACACACTAGATCCAGATTTTTATGCATATCTCCCTACTTTTTAAAATGTTTCTAAATACTTAAAAGATAACAAAAACAACAAGTCTATGGTGGTTAAGAATAAGAGATCAGAGGGCTTGGGACCCCTCTCCTGGATGGCAAAGGAGGACAGACCCTTGGAGTTTACCAAGTCTGCTCCCGAACTTGACCCATTAAAAAACCAAGGTCCAGAGAGGGGAAAGGACATGCCCAAGACCACACAGCAATTCAAGCCCCAAGCTGGGATCCCATTCGGGACGGCAGTTGACTTTTGAACAAGATGGGGGTTAACTTGAGCGTAATTTACAGTTGGCCCTCTGCATCCTCGGTGCCTCCACCAACCGCAGACCCTGGGTTACTGTAGTGTTCACACTGAAAAATACCTGTGTATAAGTGGACCCACACGGTTCAAACTTGCATTGTTCCAGGGTTAAGCATGTTCGCTTTCCCGTGATGCTACTCTCTGCTGACACAGACAGACGTGGCATGTGGTGGGCCATAGAGGAAGTGCTGGGGTTGGGGTCCTGGTGCTGGTAAGTGGCCAGAGGAGGCTGCTGGGGAGGAAGGTCATGCCCAGTGGGTGTCAGCCGGGCAAAGGGAGTGGCTGGCCCTGTCAGGGAGGGACCCAAGCCTCCCAAAGGCCTGGGAGGGCGCAGAGCGTCCAGAGCAGGCTGGCAGCGGGGGACGCACTGGAATGGGGACGGCTTCCCCCGCCTGAGAGCCGCCCTGCCACGGCCCGAGGTGGGGCGAGCTCGGTGTGGCCCGGAGGACGCCAGCCCCGGAGGCCTGGAGCTGGCGGAGGAAGGGGTGGGGGCCGGGGCTGCGGGGAGGGCTCGTCACTCACACTTGCGCAGCTCCAGGCTCTTGGTCGGGCAGGCCAGGTGTTGGCCGGGGGCGTTCTGGGTCCTCTGCAGACAGGCCAGCATGGCTGAGCTGGGGGCCCACAGCGGGGCGCGCTCTGCGGCAGGGTCCCTGTGAGGAGGGGAGAGGAGGTGCTAGTCACAGGGGCCGCTCCAGGCCTGCCTCCCAGCTCCCCGCCTGGCCCGACTCGGTGTGTGGGTCACCCCTGCTCCGAGGGGCTTTCCAGATGCCCCCAGGCATGCTCTGACCCTCTCCCACTCCACGCTCTCTCAGCAGTTCCCCTCCACGTTCAGGTGGCGGTGGGCTCCATCCTCT
>SJYX01004805.1:146820-181592 GCA_006410675.1 Oreotragus oreotragus | reverse complement strand
GACACAGATGTGTAGAGTGGATTTTTGGACTCTGAGGGAGAGGGAGAGGGAGGGGGAGAGGGTGGGATGATTTGGGAGAATAGCATTGAAATATGTGTACTATCATGTAGGAAATGAATTGCCAGTCTGTGTTCAATGCAGGATGCAGGATGCTTGGGGCTGGTGTATGGGGATGATCCGGAGGGATGATGGGGGGTGTGGGAGGAGGGAGGGGGTTTCATGTTTGGGAGTTCGTGTACACCCATGGTGGATTCATGTCAATGTATGCCAAAACCAGTAGAGTACTGTAAAGTAAAATATAAAAATAAATAAATAAATAAATAAAAATTCTCAAAACAAAAAAGACAAAAACAACAACAACAAAAACGCTTACTCCTTGTGAGGAAAGTTATGACCAACCTAGATAGCATATTCAAATGCAGAGACATTACTTTGCCAACAAAGGTCCATCTAGTCAAGGCTATGGTTTTTCGTGGTCATGTATGGATGTGAGATTTGGACTGTGAAGAAAGCTGAGTGTTGAAAAATTGACGCTTTTGAACTGTGATGTTGGAGAAGACTCTTTTGAGAGTCCCTTGAACTGCAAAGAGGTCCACCCAGTCCATCCTAAAGGAGATCAGTCCTGGGTGTTCATTGGAAGGACCAGTGCTGAAGCTGAAACTCCAAAACTTTGGCCACCTCATGTGAAGAGTTGACTCATTGGAAAAGACTCTGATGCTCGGAGTGATTGAGGGCAGGAGGAGAAGGGTATGACAGAGGATGAGATGGCTGGATGGCATCACTGACTCGATGGACATGAGTTTGGATAAACTCTGGGAGTTGGTCATGGACAAGGAGGCCTGGCATGCTGCAATTCATTGGGTCACAAATAGTTTGACACGACTGAGTGACTGAACTGAACTGAACTGATCTGCAGTCATTAATCACTCAGTCATGCCTGACTCTGTGCCCACATGGACTATAATCTCTGAATTCTCCAGGGACGTATACTGGAATGGATAACCATTCCCTTCAGTGGATTTTCCTGACCCCAGGATTGAACCCAAGTCTCCTGCATTGCAGGGAAACTCTACCATCTGAGGTCATTAGGCTGAAAAATTCAGGAGTTCAGCATAAGACAGTGTCCAGCTGTAGACCCACCAGGAAGATGTCATCTTTATCATGGAAAGTTCTTCCTCCAAGACTGAAGCTTGTTCCAAGCCATGACCTACCTATTGGTGGCAGAGAGCCCAGGAATTTAGGCATCCTTGTGGAAGAACATTAAAGATGTAACCCATTCCATGTGAAAACAAGCTATCCTCATCATCCCAGTGGGAAGGAATGCTTAAAAGTGCCTTTGCAATATCACTTATCAAGTACCTTCAGCTTCGGACGTAACATGTAGTGATCACAATGTCCAGGAAACACTGCAGACTCAACTGCTAAACTACAGGTTTAAGCCATTTATTAACCATGGTGATTATCTAGATGCCTGAGGCCTTCCACACAGGAAAGATGGGGCTGCTGAATAGAGAAAGTCTCAGAGAGGGTTTTGTCTTCCTGGGGCTCAGCAATGGGAGCAGCTGTTTATTTTTCTCCCTCAGGCAGCCAGTATTTTTTTAGCTATTTATTTTCTTGCTTTCTTTTTAAAATTAATTTTTATTGGAGTGTAACTGCTTTTTGGCTTCACAGGTGGCTCAGTGGTAAAGAATTTGCTTGCAGTGCAGGAGACTTGTGTTCAATCCCTGAATCAGGAAGAATGCCTGGAGAAGGAAATTACAATCCACTCCAGTGTTCTTGTGTTCCTGCCTAGAGAATCCCATTGACAGGGAAGCCTGACAGGCTCCATGGGGTTGCAAAGAGTCAGACATGACTGAGCGACTAAAAACGATAGTTGCTTTACAATGCTGTATTAGTTTTTTACTATGCTTCAGAGTGAATCAGATATATATATGTACACATATAGCCTCTCTTTTTCCAGTTTTCTTCCCATTTAGGTCACCTACAGATGGCTAACAAATGGATGAAAAGATGCTCAACATCACTAATTATTAGAAAAATGCAATCAAAACTGCAATGAGGTGTTACACAGGTATGAATGGCCAGCCTCAAAAAATCTATGAAGAGTTAATGCTGGACGGGGTGTGGAGAAAAGGGAATCCTCATGTTCCATTGGTGAGGATGTAAATTGGTGCAGCCACTGTGGAGAACAGTATGAAGTGAAGTCGCTCAGTCATGTCCGACTCTTTGCAACCCCGTGGACTGTAGCCCACCAGGCTCCTCCNTCCTCATGTTCCATTGGTGAGGATGTAAATTGGTGCAGCCACTGTGGAGAACAGTATGAAGTGAAGTCGCTCAGTCATGTCCGACTCTTTGCAACCCCGTGGACTGTAGCCCACCAGGCTCCTCCGTCCATGGAAATCTCCAGGCAAGAGTACTAGAGTGGGTTGCCATTTCCTTTTCCAAGGTATCTTCCTGACCCAGGGATCGAACCCAGATCTCCCGCATCATAGGCAGACACTTTAACTTCTGAGCCACCAGGGAAGCCCCTGGTGAACATTATAGAGGTTCCTTAAACAATTAAAAATAAAACTACCATATGACCCAGCTATCACATTACCAGGCATATACCCAGAGAAAACCATCATTCAAAAAGACACATGCAACCAGCATTGTTTTTGAGAGACAACTGCACTAGGAACAGGTACAGGTAGTAGAATGGGTACATGGTCGTCCACATGCCCCCTGGGGGTAGCCCTAATTGCAGTCCTTCCTGAAAGGGACTCTAGTCAAAAGCGAGCAAAAAAACATATAGATAATAGACCAGTTCATTCAGGAACAGGACATGTAGCAATGGGGTTTTTTAGAGGTCCTAGGGGAGCCACCTATAGTCAGGGTTGGACAGTGGCCCCAGATGGTGGTCTCAGCCCCTATTCCAGAAGTTGTGATTCTTCCTTAACCCCCTTTGGACTCTAAGCCTTGTATAGAACTGTCTGTTTTCCTGGGAACAGATGGACCTTAGCCTAACCTCTAGTACTATTTTTTTTTTCTGTTTTGTTTTATATTTTAAAGCCCCAAAGACCTGGATCAAAGTTGGTAAGGCACCTGATGCATCTCCAGATTCATGGGATGGGTCAGAGGGAATAGCAGTCTTACTAGTCATAGGATCATCATGAGGACCTGAGCAGTGTCACCTGTAGTGACCAGGAACTGGCCTCAAGAGCTTATCCATCTCCTCTGTTGAGACTTCGTGGTTGAATAACCAGATCTAGACATTGCTTTGGGAAGATCCTTGCTCAGATGGTCCAGGAGAGAGTCCCTAACTATAATTTTTATTTGTTGTTGTTGTTGTTGTTGTTTTACTAGGTTTGCTATTTGGGCTGTAGCTGCCTTTTCTGTGTTCATATTTGTGTTAGGATTTTGATTGTATTGTTGACAGTTAGAACTGACCTCATAAGGGAGATTTAATTGGGTTTGATAACCAGTAGGAACTGTATGAGCAAATATGGAAATCTGACTATGGCTAATAGTCTTATGACCTGCTGTTCCCACTACCTAATTATAGAATCAAGAGACAACCAAGGTGGCGTTCATGGGCACTGTGGCCTCAGTGAGGATGGTCTAGAATGTTTTTCAGTGATGGAGAATTCATCTCTGATGAACAAACTAGTGGAAGCCCAAGTGGTACCCAAAGGAGGAAGAAGAGGGTCTGGAATGCTGGGATCCACACATTATTCTTCCTCCTGCATAGGTAAAGAGGCTGATGTCAAGGCATCTAGACATGGTGCCTAGAGGCCATAATGCCTAGATGCCTAGAACAGACCCTCTTCTAGAGGAGAGGGTCTGTTTCCAGGAATGGGTTCAAAGTTGAAAAATCAATTAAAGAATCACTAATTTAACAACAGATTACCAGCTAAAGACCAGGAACAAAAGGAGGTTGCCCACTAGAAATTCTACCCAGAACAATTAGTCAAGAAAAGAAGGAATTAAAGGCATCCAGATTTGAAAGGAAGACTGAAAACAATCTCTATTCATAGACAATATAATCCTGTATATAGACAACCCTAAGGAATGCACTTCCTGTAGCCCTGTATTCTTTCCTGTAGCTCAGATGGTAAAGAATCTGCTTGCAATGCAGGAGACCTGGGTTCTGTCCCTGGGTTGGGAAGATCCCCTGGAGAAAGGAATGACAATCCATTCCAGTATTCTTGCCTGGAGAATCCCATGGACAGAGGAGCCTGGCAGGATGCAGTCTATGCGGTCACAAAGAGTTGGACATGACTGAGTGACTAACACTACTGCTACTATTAAGGAATGCACTAAACACTGGAAAATAATAAACAAGTTGAGCGATTTTGCAGGTACATGATCAATTGTATTTCTACATACTTGCAATGGAAAATCCAAAATAGAATCAAGAAAGCAATTTCAGTTATAATAGTATCGAAAATATAAATAATTAGTTTAATCAATAAACTGCAAAGCATACTTATTGAAGAGTATGAAACAGTGTTGAAAGAAACTAAAAATGATTCAAATAGTGGAAAATGTTCACTGAATTCATGAATTACTATAGGTAAGATTGTAATACTCACCAAATTTGTCTAAAGATTGAACACAATTTCTATCAGAATCCCAGCTGGCTGTACTACAGAAATTGACACAGTCAGGAGACTTGGCAGGAGACTTAAAAAGCCAAATCAGTCTTTAAAAATAAAAGTTGTTAGAGTCATACCTCCCAGTTTCAGATCTTATTACAAACCATAGTAACCAAAACAGTGTGGTACTCACATAAACACATAGATCAGTTGAATAGAATTGAGAGTTCAGAAATAAACCTTTGTATCTACAGTCAACTGATTTTCAGCAGAAGTGTCAGCAGCATTCAACTGAGAAAGAATAGTCTTTTTAGCAAATGATGCTGGGGCAACTGGATATCCACATCCAAAGTAATAAAATTGGACTCTTACCTCATGTTATGTACATAGATTATCTAAAAGTAGATTCAACATCTAAAAATAAAAACTGAAACTACAAAACTTTTAGAAGAAAATATAGGGATAGGTTTCTGTGACCTCAGATTTCACAAAAGATTTTTAAATATGACACCAAAAGTATAAGGAACAAAAGAAAACAAATTTAGATTTCATTAAAAAAAATAAAAACATAACTACTTCATAGGAAACTATCAAAGGAAGTGAAAAGATACAATAAGGTATTTGAAAATTAAATATATGATGAGGTACTTTTGAGTAGGATATACAGAACCTTTACAGTTCAATAATAATAAAACAACCCAATTAAAAATTAGGTGAGAGACCTGAATAGATATTTCTATAAAGAAGTTGTGTGACTGACCAATAAGCACATGAAAAGATTCTTTAGCCATCAGGGAAGTGCAGACTGAAACCACAGTGAATTTTCACTTTATACTCACTAGTATGACTATAATCGGAGAAGGCAATGGCATGCCACTCCAGTGCTCTTGCTTGGAAAATCCTATGAATGGAGGAGCCTCGTGGGCTACAGTCCATGGGGTCGCTGGGAGTCGGACATGACTGAGTGACTTCACTTTCACCTTTCACTGTCATGCACTGGAGTAGGAAATGGCAATCCACTCCAGTATTCTTGCCTGGAGAATCCCAGGGATGGGGGAGCCTGGTGGGCTGCNTGGGCTACAGTCCATGGGGTCGCTGGGAGTCGGACATGACTGAGTGACTTCACTTTCACCTTTCACTGTCATGCACTGGAGTAGGAAATGGCAATCCACTCCAGTATTCTTGCCTGGAGAATCCCAGGGATGGGGGAGCCTGGTGGGCTGCTATCTATGGGGTCACACAAAGTCGGACACAACTGAAGTGACTTAGCAGCAGCAGCATCACATGAAAAAAAATTCATAGTATGTGTCTGCTCAGTAATTTCAGTCAAAATCAATAATTATGTGATAAAATGCACTAATTTAGATATGGTAAGCCCTATTTTAAATAAAATTATAGCTTTGAATTTAGCAGTGGAGAAAAATAAAGGAACCCATTATCAGTTCCTTGAGTCATTCAATATCTTTACATATTACTTTTGGTTGAGAAAGAAAACTTTAAGAAGGTCATTTTTTATTCCCTGAGAGGTGTAATTATTTAACTGATTAGCAAGAGTCAAACTGCTAAATTTTGGTGATTCATACCAGACAACTACATTTGCAATTTTTTTCTAGTAACTTCTTTCATAATGTCAGCTTTGAAAACCAAGAAATGATAAAGGACAAGTGTGTAACACTAATGGATGTTCTTTTTGATGCAAAAAAGGTAACCTAAAACACCTCTTATTAAAAAAAATGCTCCATCACAGGAGGTTTGAAAACCTGGTGCAGTCTGAGTTTTACAAAAAAGCTAATATTAAAGCTCTTATTAATTTCTCATCTGCAATGACAGTAATTCCAGAAGTCCTTGAAATCCGTTTCACCTTTAAAAGTATTACTCCACATTTTCAGAATGTACTTCGTGTTTCCAAAATCAGATGAAAACCTCAGTATTTTTTGTCCATGTCTAAGGGCTCACTACTGCAGATGGTTATCGCAACCATGAAATTAGATGACGCTTACTCCTTGGAAGGAAAGTTATGACCAACCTAGATAGCATATTAAAAAGTAGAGATTACTTTACCAACAAAGGTCCGTCTAGTCAGGCTATGGTTTATCCAGTGGTCATGTATGGATGTGAGATTTGGACTGTGAAGAAAGCTGAGCACCGAAGGATTGATGCTTTTGAACTGTGATGTTGGAGAAGACTCTTGAGAGTCCCTTGGACTGCAAGGAGATCCAACCAGTCCATCCTAAAGGAGACCAGTCATGGGTGTTCATTGGAGGGACTGATCCTGAGGCTGAAACTCCAATACTTTGGCCACCTCATGTGAAGTGTTGACTCATTGGAAAAGACCCTGATGCTGAGAGGGATTGAGGGCAGGAGGAGAAGGGGACGACAGAAGATGAGATGGCTGGATGGCATCATCGACTAGATGGACATGAATTTGAGTGAACTTCTGTAGTTGGTGATGAGCAGAGAGGCCTGGCATGCTGCAACTCATGGGGTCACAGAGTCAGACACGACTGAATGACTGAACTGAACTGAGCTGAACTGAAATGTATATTAATACTAAATATTGAGCACAGTATTAGGTTTAATAAAGAGAATCAGTTAATAATATATATTTATGTTTACACTTATAGGAATATGTAGGTTGTTAATATTTACTTCAATTCTCCCTTTTAACTTCTGAGACTGTACATTATACACACACACACACATTCATTTGTACACACCTGTATGTATTGTATCATTTTTATTGACCCTAAGACACATAATTTCCTACATTATATCCTTTCTGATATTTTAATGCCTCTTATCATTGGTGGAGGCTTATATTTGCTGGTGGATATGTTGTTGTTGTTCAGTCTTCGGTGTCCGACTGTTTCTGACCCCATGAATTGCGGCACACCAGGCATCCCTATCCCTCACCAATTCCCGGAGTCTGCCCAAGTTCATGTTCATTGCACATGTGATGCCATCCAGCCATTTCATCCTCTGATGCCCTTTTCTCCTTCTGCCCTTGATCTTTCTCAGCATCAGGGACTTTTCCAATGAGCCATCTATTCACATCAGATGCCCAGAATACTGTAGCTTCAGCTTCAGCATTAGTTCTTCTAGTGAATATTCAGGGTTGATCTCCCTTAAGATTGACTGGTTTGATCTCCTTGCTGTCTAAGGGACTTTCAGGAGTCTTCTCCAGCACCACTGTGTCCGACTGTTTCTGACCCCATGAATTGCGGCACACCAGGCATCCCTATCCCTCACCAATTCCCGGAGTCTGCCCAAGTTCATGTTCATTGCACATGTGATGCCATCCAGCCATTTCATCCTCTGATGCCCTTTTCTCCTTCTGCCCTTGATCTTTCTCAGCATCAGGGACTTTTCCAATGAGCCATCTATTCACATCAGATGCCCAGAATACTGTAGCTTCAGCTTCAGCATTAGTTCTTCTAGTGAATATTCAGGGTTGATCTCCCTTAAGATTGACTGGTTTGATCTCCTTGCTGTCTAAGGGACTTTCAGGAGTCTTCTCCAGCACCACAGTTCAAAGGCATCACTTCTTTGGTGTTCTGACTACTTTACAGTCCAGCTCTCGCAGTACGTGACCACTGGGAAGAACATAGCCTTAACTGTATGGATCTTTGTCAGGAGAGTAATGTCTCTGCTTTTCAGCACATTGCTTTCTTAAGAGGAAGCAATCATCTTCTGATTTCATGGCTGCAGTCACCATCCACAGTGATTTTGGAGCCCAAGAAGAGAAAATCTGTCACTACTTCCACCTTTTCCCCTTTTAATTTGCCATGCAGATGGGGGCAGATGCTATGATCCTAGTTTTTTTTTTAATATTTAGTCTTAAGCTAGCTCTTTCACTCTCCTCCTTCACCCTCATCAAAAGGCTCTAGTTCTTCTTTGCTTTCTGCCATTATTGTGGTATCATCTGCATATCTGAGGTTGTTGATGTTTCTCCTGCCTATCTTGATTCCAGCTTGCAACTCATCCAGCCAGGCATTTCTCATGATGTGCTCAGCATATACATTAAACACACAAGGTGACAGCAGGCAGCCCTGCTGTAGTCCTTTCTCAATCTTGAATCAATCAGTTGTTCCATACAGTGTTCTAACTGCTGCTTCTTGACCCACATACAGGTTTCTGAAGAGACAGATAAGATGGTATGGAATTCCTGTCTCTCTAAGAGCTTTCTATATTTTGCCATGATCTACCTAGTAAAAGGCTATAGCATAGTCGATAAAACAGAGACAGATGTTTTTCTGAAATTCTCTCACTTTTTCTGTAATCCAGTAAATGTTGGCAATTTGATCTCTAGTTCCTCTTCCTTTTCTAAACCCACCTTGGACATCTGGAAGTTCTTGGTTTGCATAATACTGCAGCCTAGCATCCAAGCTTTTAAGCAAGACCTTACTGGCGTGGGAAATGAGTGCAACTGTCCCATGGTTAGCACATTCTTTGGTACCACCCTTCCCGCAATTGAGTTGAGGACTGACCTTTTCCAGTCCTGTGGCTACTTCTAGGTCTTCCAGGTATGCTAACATAATGAATGCAAAACCTTGATGGACTCCTCCTTTAGGGATTTAAATAGTTCTCTGTAATTTCATCATATCCACTAGCTTTACTAGCAGTAGTACTTCTTAAGGCCACTTGACTTTACACTCCAGAGTGTCTGGCTCTGGATGACTAACCACACCATCATAGTAATCCAGTTCATTAAGAAATTTTTTATACAGTTCTTCCATGTATTCTTTCCATCTCTTCTTGATCTCATCATCATCCACTAGGTGGATAGGTAGGCAATAAGAATAATATACAGTAGTTGTCATTGCTGATCTTTGGCTTGTACTTTCTTCTTGGCATACATACCACAGTGATATAAATATTTAATAACACTCTATGTTATAAGATGATATTGTAGTATAGTTTCATTGGCAAGGCATTTATTCCATTTTTATTAACACACAAGATAATAGTGACAGATTCAAACAATGATACCTTAAGTTTGCTAATATAGACAATAAATACATATACACATTGACTTGAATTCATTTCCAGGCATGTTTCCCTTCAACCCAATTTCATTGAAAAGCACTTTGTATTCATTCTCTCCATTTCCTCCCTGCCTATTCACTGTTTAATGTATTATTTGACATTTGTTTCCACCACTGAATAACCCTTTCTGGACAAATGTAACCAATGACTTCTAAATATTCAGTTATCCCTCTTTGTATCCTTCCTGAATTTCAAATATTTGATATTTTCTTTTCTTGGATTTTTTTTTTCTCCCTTAGCCCTTTGGCATTTTCCTCAATTTTACGCAATATTTATTCCAGTATTTCTTAGTTTTATATGCTGGAATTTCTTTCTGCTGCTTCTGCTAAGTTGCTTCAGTCATATTCGACTCTGTGCGACCCCGTAGATGGCAGCCCACCAGGCTCCCCCATCCCTGGGATTCTCCAGGCAAGAACACTGGAGTGGGTTGCCATTTCTTTCTCCAATGCATGAAAGTGAAAAGTGAAAGTGAAGTCACTCAGTCATGTCTGACTCTTCGTGACCCCATGGACTGCAGCCTTCCAGACTCCTCCATCCATGGGATTCTCCAGGCAAGAGTACAGGAGTAGGGTGCCATCGCCTTCTCCAGAATTTCTTCCCTTCTCACTCAAGAA
Organism: Oreotragus oreotragus; assembly: GCA_006410675.1. Taxonomy (NCBI): domain Eukaryota; kingdom Metazoa; phylum Chordata; class Mammalia; order Artiodactyla; family Bovidae; genus Oreotragus; species Oreotragus oreotragus. The sequence goes on along the minus strand of SJYX01004805.1, from coordinate 171,355 downwards.
ATGCTACTAACTTCATTTTAATTTTATCTAATAATATGATTTCAAATATTACCTGTTTGCTAATAATTCCCAAATCAATACAATTTTCTGAGACATCTCGAGTGTCAAAATGTATCCAATATTTTATTACTTTCCCTTGATAATCTCATCAAACTCCAAATATCTAATAATGAAATATAACTATTCAATACGTGTCACTTATTTTTTTTTCCTAAGGAATATACTTTGACTTTCATATTCAAACAGTATTTCATCCTGGCTTCTATAGCTTTATCTACACCATAATCTGCATTGTTTCTTGGATTAAGAATCAGAACACAATCAAGACTTTATTTCCTTATGTCCTCATATTAAACTGAGAGATAATCCCTCACACCAGTCAGAATGGCCTTTATCAAAAAATCCACAAGCAATAAATACTGTAGAGGGTGTGGCAAGAAGGGAATCCTCCTACACTCTTGATGGGAATGTAAATTAATACAGCTACTCTGTAGAAGAGTAAGTAGGTTCTTTTAAAAACTAAAAATAGAGTTACCATGTGATCCAGCAATCCTACTTCTGGGCATACATCCAGAGAAAAATGTGGCCTGAAAGGATACAGTTACCACAGTGTTCACTGCAGCACTGTTTACAGTAAGCAAGACAAGGAAGCAACTAAATGTCCATCAACAGAGGAACGGATAAAGAAGAGGTGGCACAGGTATACAATGGAGTATTACTCAGTCATTAAAAAGAATGAAACTATGTAATCTGTGGCATGGATAGACCTAGAGATCATCATACTGAGTGAAGTAAGTTAGGCAGAGAATTAGAAATATCAGTATCATATGATATCCCTTTTATGTAGAAGCTAAACATAACTGATACATGTGAACTTATTTACAAAGCAGATGCAGACTCACAGAGAACAAACATGATTTCCAGGAGGGAAGGATGGGGGAAAGGTATAGTTAGGGACATGTACACATTGCTATGTTTAAAATGAGTAAGCAGCAAGGACCTACTGTATAGCACAAGGAGCTCAGTTCAGTGTTATGTGGCAGCCTGCATTAGACAAGAATTTAAAGGATAAAATGGATACATGTACATGTGTGACTGAATTAATTTGTTGTCCAGTTAGTTTAGTTCAGTTCAGTTCAGTCACTCAGTCGTGTCTGACTCTTTGCCACCCTATGAATTGCAGCACGCCAGGCTTCCCTGTCCATCACCAACTCCCAGAGTTCACTCAAACTCACGTCCATTGAGTCCGTGATGCCATCCAGCCATCTCATCCTCTGTCGTCCCCTTCTCCTCCTGCCCCCAATCCCTCTCAGCATCAGAGTCTTTTCCAATGAGTCAACTCTTTGCATGAGGTGGCCAAAGTATTGGAGTTTCAGCTTTAGCATCATTCCTTCCAAAGAACACCCAGGACCGATCTCTTTTAGAATGGACTGGTTGGATCTCTTTGCAGTCCAAGGGACTCTCAAGACTCTTCTCCAACATCACAATTCAAAAGCATCAATCCTTCAGTGCTCAGCTTTCTTCACAGTCCAACTCTCACATCCATACATGACCACTGGAAAAACCATAGCCTTGACTAGATGGACCTTTGCTGGCCAAGTAATGTCTCTGCTTTTCAATGTGCTATCTAGGTTGGTCATAACTTTCTTTCCAAGGAGTAAGCGTCTTTTAATTCCATGGCTGCAGTCACCATCTGCAGTGATTTTGGAGCCCCCCAAAATTAAACTATCACAATATTGTTAGTTAGCTATACTTCAGTATAAAATAAAAATTTAAAAAATTAATAGTCAACAAGAACCAATTGTATAACACAGGGAACTCTACCCAATGCTCTGTAATAACTGACCTTTGCTGGCCAAGTAATGTCTCTGCTTTTCAATGTGCTATCTAGGTTGGTCATAACTTTCTTTCCAAGGAGTAAGCGTCTTTTAATTCCATGGCTGCAGTCACCATCTGCAGTGATTTTGGAGCCCCCCAAAATTAAACTATCACAATATTGTTAGTTAGCTATACTTCAGTATAAAATAAAAATTTAAAAAATTAATAGTCAACAAGAACCAATTGTATAACACAGGGAACTCTACCCAATGCTCTGTAATAACCTACATAGGAAAACACTCTAAAAGAACATATATATGTATATGTGTAACTGAATCACACTGCTGTACACCTAAAATTGACATTATTCATCAGTTATAATCCAATGTAAATTTAAAATTTAAAAATCTATGTTTAGGATCAGCTCATTCTACTTTCTAAATACATCTCTGAATTTCTCTCTTTCTTCATTCCTGCTGCTATTCTATTAATTTAGGTCTCTTACAACATAGTTTATTTTTAGAAATGCCCCTACCATAGTTTTCCTTATGAAACTTACTATTTAATCCCTTCTTCATATTGCTTCAGGAGTGATAGGTTGGAGGAAAGACAACTGGATTATTTTTCTCTCTTACTGAACTCCACTTAATAGCTCCTATTTCACTTCCCAAAAAAGTCAAAGCAATCTAGTGTGTTTCTTAGTAACTTTGATGATTATAATACAGTATCATTGCCTATATTCACTATACTGTGCATTACATATGTAGGACTTATTTACTACTCATTGCAAGTTTGTGTTCTTAAATAAAATTTGTCCTATCCTCCCAATCCCCATCCCTTGATAACCATTATTTTATTCTCTATTAGTGTGGCTTTTTTAGATTCCACATATAAGTGACAAGATACATAATTTGTCATTGTAACCTGACTAGACCTTAATTATTCCAGCCACTAAAATCAAATGAAAATTTGATGACATGATAAAGAAGCTAATTATTTATGTGATGTCAATCATAATATAAAAAATATGTATCATATCAATGTGCTATACATCTTGAATTTACACAATGTTATATATTAGATAGATTTGCTTTAACAATAAACACCCAGTTCAGTTTAGTTCAGTCACTCAGTTATGTCCGACTTGTTCATGACCACATGGACTGCAGCAGGCCAAGCCTCCCTGTCCATCACCAGCTACCGGAACATGCTCAAGCTCATGTCCAGTGAGTCAGTGATGCCATCCAACCATCTCCTCCTCTGTCATCCCCTTCTCCTCCTATCCCCTTCTTCTCCTTTAATCTTTCTCAGCATCAGAGTCTTTTCCAGTGAGTCAGTTCTTCACATAAGGTGGCCAAAGTATTGGATCCTCAGCTTCAGCATCAGTCCTTCCAATAAATATTTGGCACTGATTTCCTTTAAGATTGACTGGTTTGATATCCTTGCAGTCCAAAGGACACACGAGTCTTCTCCAACATTAGAGTTCAAAAGCATAAATTCTTTGGCATTCAGATTTCTTTATTGTCTGACACTCACACTCTAACATGACTACTTGGAAAGCCATGGTTTGACTAGACAGACCTTTCTTGGCAAAGTAATGCCTCTGCTTTTCAATATGCTATCTAGGTTTGTCATAGCTTTTCTTCCAAGGAGCAAGTGTCTTTTAAGTTCATGAAAGCAGTCACCATCTGCAATGATTTTGGAGCCCCCCAAAATAGTTTATCACCGTTTCCATTGTTTTACCAACTATTTGTAGTGAAGTGAAGGGACCAGATGCCAAGATCTTCAATTGAATGTTGAGTTTCAAGTCACCTTTTTCACTCTCCTCTTTCACATTCATCAAAAGGCACTTCAGTTCCTCTTCACTTTCTGCCAGAAGTGTGGTGTCATCTGCATATCTGAGGTTATTGATATTTCTCCTGGCAGTTTTGATGCCAGCTTGTGCTTCATGCAGCCCAGCGTTTCTCATGATGTACTCTGCATAGAAGTTAAATAAACAGGGTAACAATATGCAGCCTTGACAAACTCCTTGCCCAGTGTAGAACCAGTCCATTATTCCATGTCCAGTGCTAACTGTTGCTTCTTGACCTGCATACAGATTTCACAGGAGGCAAGTAAGGTGGTCTGGTATTGCCATCTGTTGAAGAATTTCCAAGGTTTGTGGTGATTCACACAGTCAAAGGCTTTGACATACTCAATAAAGCAGAAGTAGTTGTTTTTCTGGACCTTTCTTTCTTTTTATTTGATCCAAAGGATGTTGGCAATTAAATCTCTGATTCCTCTACCTTTTCTAAATCCTGCATGAACACCGTGAATTTCTTGGTTCACATACTCTTAATGCCTAGCTTGGAGAATTGTAAGCATTACTTTGCTAGCTTGTGAAATGAGTACAATTGTGGAGTAAGTTTGAACATTCTTTGCCATTGCTTCCTTTGGGATTGAAATGAAAACGGACCTTACCTAGTCCTGTGGCCACTGTTGAGGTTTCCAAATTTGTTGGCATATTGAGTGCAGCACTTTCACTGCATAATCTTTTAGGACTTAAAATAGCTTAATTTGAATTCCATCACCTCCACTAGCTTTGTTTGTAGTAAGTAAGTAAGTAAAGTCACTCAGTCGTGTCCGACTCTTTGTGACCCTGTGGACTGCAGCCCACCAAGCTCCTCAGTCCATGGGATTCTCCAACCAAGAATACTGGAGTGGGTTGCCATTTCCTTCTCCAGGGGATCTTCCCAACCCAGGGATCGAACCCAGGTCTCCCGCATTGGAGGCAGACGCTTTAACCTCTGAGCCACCAGGGAATCCCTAATGCTTCCTAAGACCCAGTTGTCTTAGCACTCAAGGATGTCTGGCTCTAGGTGAGTGATCACATTATCGTGGTTATCTGTGCCATTAAGATATTTTTTGTACAATTCTTCTGTGTATTCTTGCCACCTTTTCTTAATATCTTTTGCTTCTGTTAGGTCCATACCATTTCTGTCCTTCATTTTTCCCATCTTTGCATGAAATGTTCCCTTGATATCTTTAATTTTCTTGAAGAAATCCCTAGTCTTTCCCATTCTGTTGTTTTCCTCTATGTCTTTGCATTGATCACTGAGGAGGGCTTTCTTATCTCTCCTTGCTGTTCTTTGGAACTCTGCATTTAGGTGGATATATCTTTCTTTATGGGCTATGTCCCTCACCTTTACCTTCCTTTCTTTTCTCAAACTTCCTGAGGCAACCATTTGTAAGGCTTGCTGAGACAGCCATTTTGCCTTTGTGCATTTGTTTTTCTTGGGGATGGTTTTGATCACTATCTCCTGTACAATGTCAACAACCTCCGTCCATAGTTCTTCAGGCACTATCTCTGTCAAATCTAATACTTCAAAATTATTTGTCACTTCCACTGTATAATTGTAAGGGATTTTATTTAGGTCATACCTAAATTGTCTAGTGGTTTTCCCTAATTTCTTCAATTTAAGTCTTAATTTTGCAATAAAGAGTTTATAATCTGAGCCACAGTCAGCTCCCAGTCTTGTTTTTGCTGCCTGAATAGAGCTTCTCCATTATTGGATGCAAAGAATATAATCAATCTGATTTCAGTATTAACCATCTGGTGATGTTCGTGCATAGAGCTGTCTCTTGAGTTGTTGGAAGCGGGTCTTTACTATGACCAGTGCATTCTCTTGACAGAACTCTGTTAGCCTTTGCCCTGCTTCATTTTGTACTCCAAGGCCAAACTTGTCTGTTATTCCAAATATTTCTTGGCTCTTGGCTTCGTACTTTTGCCTTCCAGTCTCCTTTGTTGAAAAGGACATGTTTTTTTGGTGTTAGTTCTAGAAGGTTTGGAGGTCATCACAGAACCTTTCAACTTCAGCTTCTTCAGCATTAGTGTTTGGGGCATAGACATGAATAATTGTGATACTGAATGGTTTGCCTTGGAAATGAACAGAGATAATTCTGTCATTTTTGAGATTGCACCCAAGTACTACATTTCAGACTCTTTTATTGACTGTGAGGGCTACTCCATTTCTTCTAAGGGATTCTTGCCTACAGTAGTAGATATAATGGTCATCTGAATTAAATTCACCCATTCCGGCCCATTTTAGTTAACTTATTTCTAAAATGTTGATGTTCACTTTTGTCATCTTCCATTGACCACTTCCAACTTACCTTAATTCATGGACCTAACATCCCAGGTTCCTATGCAATATTGTTCTTTATAGCATCAGATTTTACTTGCATTACCAGTCACATCCACAGGTGGATGTTGTTTTTGCTTTGGCTCCATCACTTCATTCTTTCTGGAGTCATTTCTCCACTCTTCTCCAGTAGCATATTGGGCACCCACCGACCTGGGAAGTTCATCTTTCAACGTCATATCTTTTTGCCTTTTCATATTGTTCATTGAATTCTCAATGCAAGAATACTGAAGTGGTTTGCCATTTCCTCCTCAGTGGACCACATTTTGTCAGAACTCTCCACCATGACTTGTCCATCTTGGGTGGCCCTACAGGGATGGCTCATATATTCATAAATAAACCCCATAATTTGCTATAACTTGGCCTTGATTACATCACCAGGATTATCTCCAGCTACACCTTACATTCACATTGAATTATTCAACAATTCTAATCTTTTCAAAACTGTCAGCTGTTATCTCCCACTTTTTTCTAATTGTCATTAACTTTTATTTCCTTCCTTGAAAACTCACATTCATCTTCAAGTGTAGGTCATAAATGACAAAAGAAGATGCTCCCTGATGCACTTTTACTCCTGTTCTAAAGAAATTCCACTGTTTGTTTGGATATCTGTGTTTCCAACTAGGCTGTGAGTATCTTGAGAGAAAAACAAAAAGTTTCCTCATTCATTTCTATGTGTGCATTGATCTGCACAAGGCCCAGCACTTAACTGGAGCTCCATGCATGTTTACTAAATGACAAGTGAGAAGGTAGTGAATAAATACACTAATAAACTAAAAACTGAATAAACAGCTTTTCAAAATTAGACTTAAGAATAACTCTATTCCTTTTAAGCCTGATTTCATCATGTAATGGGTGATATACATCCTAAGTGTTAGCTTCACCAGTTTCTTCAGTCTGTAGCTATTATACCTTTATTTGTCTCTTTCCTATTCTGTACTAAGTTGCACTGTTATTAGAGAAACGTGATTTTGGATATCAATGAGAGGAGGCCATTAGAAAGGAAGTTAAGGGTGTTCCTTGGTTATCCAGTGGTTCACCTTCTAATGCAAGGGATGCAGGTTTGGCCCCTGGTTGGGGAGCAAAGATCCCTTATTCCTGGAGGCCAAAAAACCAAACCATAAAACAGAAGCAGTATTGTAACATATTTAATAAACACTTTAAAAAAAGAAAGAAGGTTAAATGTTCTGAACCAGAATCTTTTAAGGTAAGGTTTTTGGTTGTCTAGGAAGATTTAATGAATGAGATGTGGGGGGTCTATGGACTTCCTGAAATTGTACACAGAAGGTGAACTGCATGTGAGAGGAAATAATCCAAAGGCCAAACAAAATAAGGTATTGTGTCACAAAGGAAGCTTATAAGCATGGCTCTAGAAATTCAGGTACTAAATCAAATCAATAAGCTAAAACAGAAAACTTCACCAAAACCTGCTCTGAGTATTTGATACTAAAGAGAAAAACACTCTAAAACTTACTTGAGTAGCATAATTGACTTTCAGATTACTATCCCATGGACAGCTCTTGATCTGAGTCCTTAACTGCAGTTACCATTCAACACTGGCAGGTTAGAGTCAGTGGAAGGCTCACCTGATCTATTTATCCAATGTATATTACTCTCATTGCTGGGAGACTGGAAGATCAGCTGTCAGTCATTGCATCCAGGAGGCTTGGGTTTGTCACAGCATGATGACTGGGCTCAGAACATGATAAAAGCACCACATTTACAAATGTCCTGGGACAGAATACAGAAGTTGGAAGCCGGTTAAGGATACACCTGAAATAAGCAAAGTATCCGTTTTCACTCTATTTTGTTGGTCAAGGTAATCACAGTTGTTACTAATAGTTTTTTTGTTTGTTTGTTTGTTTGTTTTGTTTTTAAACAAGAAGACAGACTCTTTTTCTTATGGAGGAGAGGCATCATCACTTTGCAGAGCAAAGTGTGAGGTGGGAGATGTTGCTTTGGCAATCCATGGAAAAGAAATTCTGCCATGATGTTTACCAGTAAGAAGGAGGTTAGGAAAAGTAATTGAGGACTCTAGGAAAGCTTATTAATGTTTTACAGAGGTTATTTACATTGAGACAGATGTCAAGGGAGAGGAAGGCAAAATAACAAGGAGGAATTTAATATGAGTGAGAACAGGATCAAAATATCCACAGCCTTTTTAAAGCACTACTAAGGATCTTGTGTCTTATAAAAAATTAATGGTAATTATTTTAAGAGTTTTAATCAGGTACATGAAATTGTTATGTATATTTCCAATAATTGCATTATCTGTGAATCCCTGATAGCTCAGCTGGTAAAGAATACACCTGCAATGCATGGGACCCTGGTTCAATTCCTGGTTTGGGAAGACTCCCTAGAGGAAGGTATGGCAACCCACTCTAATATTCTTGCCTGGAGAAGCCCCATGGACAGAGAACCCTGGTGGGCTACAGTACATGGGGTCACAAAGAATCTGACACATCTGAGTGACTAAGCACCCACTACACATCTATGAATTAGTTACCTTGTGTTGTCATTTCGGCAACTGTGTCAAAGAGTAGTATTAAAATTATGACCCTTTTACAAATAAGGAAATTGAGACACAGTTGCACTAAAAACAGAACAAAACAAAAAATTACTCCAAGTTAAACATTTAGCAGATTTCAGAGCTAGAGCTTGCATGAGTCCGGCAAGATGAGTGAACACGGGATCACTTACCAACCAGGGTAGAATTGTTGCACACACAGTCAAGCTTTCTTTCCCTAACCACACCCCAGATTGAAACAGAGATAAAGTCTTATTAGTAAGAAAAGAAAATGCTGGGATGGTAAATCATCTCTCACTCTTAGATGGGAAATATCTTCAAGCCTTAACAGATTCTCTGGTTCCCAGTTCATTTATTATTTCCTGGAACAAACTTTTACAACCTGAAGAAGTTATTCAAAACCCTCATTAAGATACTCCTGCATCTCACCGTGTTAGATGAGTAAAAGCAAATCGACCTGAGGTAGGAGTGAGTGCTTTCTTGAATAGAATAGTGCTTTGCTCCAGGCACAAGTACTGCTGTACCTCAAGTGCTGAATAAGTGGAAGATGACAAGATACCCTTGGTGGCCACACAACTTGGAGAAAAACAGAGTGAAAGCAACTCTCCTGGTCGATGTGAAAGTGCCAGCAGGAATCTACCAACAGTGAGAGCTGCTAAATTTAGATATAGAGCTAATAGAAGACCAGTCTGAACTTACTTGGAAATGTGGTTAATTTATGAAGACAGAGGCCTTGTCTTTAGTGCACAGCAACAGAGATCGTACAAGCCACCATGGAACAAGTGCCATAGAAATACCACGGCAGGGAGAGAGAGAATCTAAAACATACACTGACCTTGATTGACGATTTCTCAACAGAGACACACTCTGGATTGTTTGGTTTGGTGTTTGTGATGGTGAATCTTAGCCTCTGTACCTTTGCCTAATCAAATCTCAGAGGCAGAAGACAGGTGAAGTCTTAAAAAAAAAAAAAAAAATATTGCTTTGCCAGGCAAAGGAGGACAGAGAGGGCTAATGTCCTCAAAACTGTGTCTCAACCCAGAGGGATTTGGTGAGCAGTTTCATAGCAATGGTTCAAGGGTGGAGTTGCTGATTGGAATCGGAGGGTGCAAGGTCTGGCCTCATCTGGTCTTCCAATGAGCTTCTGCGGTTCTCCAGATTATCAAACTGTGACCTTCTTTCTGGAATGAAGACTGCTTCCTCAAGTAGTTAACAGCGTCCATCTGTTGGGAGTTTTAGTTCTGCAGAAGAGCACAAAGATGTTGTCATATGTATCTCTTGAAGAGGAATTAGGACCCTGCCCCAAGACTGCACTCGTGTTTCCTGGGTGCTCCTTCTTGGTCTCTACATTCTCTCTCTTCCCTGACTAGCAGCTATTTGAACCTGCACTTTGGAACTCAGGGAAGGTCGCTGAGGCTGGAGACTCTTCCCTACAAACAGGAAACTGGGAGCAAAGAGGCTTCTGTGCCCAGGAGCCCCACAGCATCCTGCTTGGTTTCCCTAGGGTGGAAGGTTTCCTCTAACCAATTTCCTAGCACTCACATCGATAGACAGTGGGTCCATCATTAGGTCTGGGAAGAGGAAATGTCACAGAAAACATCTCAAAGCAAAAGCCCAGGTAACCTGAGAGATATTCTGTCACAGATCATGTTTGAAGCGCTGTCTTCTCTCTTAAAAATAGGATTTATCACTTTTAGATGAGTTTGGATTCTGAACTAGTGAGAGGATGTCACAGGCTCTAGCTTTCACAATCAGTCTGAAAACAAAACTCAACTAATAGCAAGTTAGTGTGCAATATCTTGTTGCTTCTTTCTTTTTCACTCATTTTCTGCTCTCTGAACAGAACTCCAACTTCATCATTGAGATTTCTAAGAAATTCAGCTCATCCACAGGAAAGTATAACTTCTTGGCACAAATATTATTATGAACTAGTTTACCACATGTGATCAAACAGATCACTTGATATAAATGACAATTTAGATTGGTCACCATAAAAAAAAAAAATGGCCGGTATCTCTTTCAATAAGCAGAAATGCACTGTTATTTTTACCATCAGCATTATAACTCTGTTCGACCCCACAGATAGCAGCCCACCAGGCTCCTCACTCCCTGGTATTCTCCAGGCAGGAACACTGGAGTGGGTTGCCATTGCCTTCTTCAATGCATGAAAGTGAAAAATGAAACTGAATTATCTCAGTCATGTCCCACTCTTAGTGACCTCATGGACTGCAGCCTACCAGGCTCCTCCATCCATGGGATTTTCCAGGTAAGAGTCCTGGAGTGGATTGCCACTGCTGATTTAAATTAATAATGTTCTTAAATTCATGCAGTTATTGGAGACAGTAAAACCCCAAAGAGGGACTTTCTCAGGGAACTGCATCTGACCAATCAGGGACCCCAGGTATTAATGCTGGCCCAGGAACCTTCCCCAAGCTTCACAGGGAGTGAGCATGAAGGTGGCGGTAACAGTGTTTGCTTTGTCAGCATCAAAATATGTCCTGGCTTGTGTCCTCTGAGTATACATGTTAGAAGTTGCAGATAAGAAAACCCAGTCTTTTGGGGATGAAATGATTTCTCAAGCTCCCTCAGCAGCCAGTAGTGGTGGTTTCTTGTTTTTGTATTTCACTAATCATCAGTCAAGCTTGGTGTTGGGGAGAACTTATAATTTATGTGAGTCCTTGACAGTTCACCTGCCTGTGCTCATGCAGAAGTTTTGCCTGTAAATGTAAGAGCAGAATTTTGGAGGTAGTTAAAGTAAATCAAGGCCCACTTTTAAATGAGCCCAGCTCCTTTCCCAAAATAGAGATGCACAGAGAGCCTACATAAGGACTACTGAATCAGAATGTTAGTGATGTGACAAGCCACAGATATTCTGGAAACTTCCCTTAGATGACACTGAAGGTTAAATGTGTGGTTAGAATTACAGCTTTTAAGAAGTCAATAAGTTGAGGATTTAACTTTAGTAATCAAATGTAAACACATGAATGGGCTCTGTTCTTTATATTTTAGTTTTTATTATTATTATTATACTATATCATGTTAGTGAATTTTAGTGAGTGTATGGGGATATGACTTTATAAGTGCTAATGTGAAATTATAAAGTTATTATAGAAGATATTATGGCATTATACATCAAAATGCTTAAAATATTTATACAACACTTTGACTCACTAATTTTACTCTGACAAATATGTTACTAGGTTTCAGCTACACAAACAATATCAAATTGCTTTTCAATAGTAACAGTATGGTAAAGCCTCGATGTTTTAGTCAATGCAAGTATCTTTCCTATACAGAATATCCACAGTTCCCTTGCATAAAAGCAAATGCTGTATCGTATTTGTCTTTGTAATCCTTTATAGTTCCTCGAAACATGATATTTTCTGAGTGAATGAAAATAAAAACTACATCTAACTCCTTAGATTAGTAAAGTTATATGTCAAATTGGTTTGCATATTTTCTTTCACAGAGGTTTATCATGTATATTTTTTAATTGAAAAATAGGTCCACTTTTTAAAAATGAATACCTGCAGTGATGTTTGAAATAAACTAGTAGTTTATATTTTCTCTCATGCATATATTACTTTTGCAAATTTGGGCCTAAGACTAAGTTCTCATTGAAGCCTGAATAGGTCATGTGCTAGGATGTGTTACTTCCTAAGCAATCAGTAAATTGAGCCAACTTTTCAGTTTGAATATTTGTTTTTTAATTAGCCTGGTAGATATATTGTCAGCAACCTCCTGCCTCTCAGAAATGGCTTACTGAGTTCATTTGGTTTTTATCTTAGAAGTTAAAAATTTCCAAAATTACTTAGGGATTAATTAGTTTTTTTTTTTTTTAAATTAAAACTTTGCTGTTGATTTTTGGGATAGTGCGGGAGAGTTCTTAACTGCTTGAGGCCATATTCAGAATGCAGATGGAATTACATTTGCCCAGAGGAGTGCAATTTGGGTACCTATGTGTCTTTTTGATGGTTGGTTAGTTTATGAGCAATGAGACAAAAAAGAGGATGAAAACAAAATAGCCCTGCCAAGTCTTCTGCTTTAATTATTTTTATATTGAGACTAGATGTTTATTTGAATAATGTTTCTAGACATTTTCAAATGAACATAAAAGCATGTAACTCAGCAAGAAATAGCAAATCCCTGCATTGTGCTGAGGTAGGAAATAATCCCAACACACACACACACAGTGTTACCAAGTCTAAGCTGGCTCTGCTTGCCACATGAAAAGCCAGGGAATCTGAGGGAATAGGTGTTCAGGCAGAGAATAGGATTATATTTAAAAAGGAGGCTGACAGACAAAATGGTAGACTAATGTCTCCAAATAACCATCTTGTCAGAGTCTGTATGTCAGGTTCTTGCATGAATCAAAGATAAGGGAGGTGAAACAAAGGGAAAAGGTCATTTAATCTTTCAAGTACTCCTATAATGGAAAGCCTCTGCAGGGTGCTGTGTTAATTTCTTTCTTCCTGTCATCTACAGGTGGATGAGATTCTGAACAAAGGCACTTTAGCTTAACAGTGAGACAGAGGGGCAGAATTCTCTGAGGCAGGCCATTCATCTCAGTTATGTTCAGTTCCCTTGCTCAGTCGTGTCCAAATCTTTGTGTCTCCATGGACTGGAGCATGTCAGGCTTCCCTGTCTATCACCAACTCCTTTATATTGCTCAAACTCATGTCCATTGAGTCAATGATACCATCAAACCATCTTATCCTCTGTCATCCCATTCTCCTCCTGCCTTCAATCTTTCCAGCATCAGGGTCTTTTCCAATGAGTCAGTTTTTGCATCAGGTGGCCAAAGTATTGGAGCTTCAGCTTCAGCATCAGCCTTTCCAATTAAAATTCAGGATTGATTTCCTTTAGGATTGACTCGTTGGATCTCTTTGCAGTCAAAGGGACTCAAGAGTCTTCTCCAATACCACAGTTCAAAAGGATCAATTCTTCGGCCCTCAGCTTTCTTAATGGTCCAACTCTCACATCCATACATGACCACTGGAAAAACCATAGCCTTGACTAGATGGACCTTTGTTGGCAAAGTGATGACTCTGCTTTTTAACATTCTGTCTAAGTTGGTCATAGCTTTTCTTCGAAGGAGCAAACCTCTTTTAATTTCATGGCTGCAGTAACCATCTACAGTGATTGGGTAACCCAAAAAAATAGTTTGTCACTGTTTCCATTGTTTCCCCATCAATTTGCCATGAAGTGATGAGAGCAGATGCCATGACCTCTGTCTTTTGAATGTTGAGTTCAAAAACATCATCAGAAAGTTGGATTAAAAATTTACTGAGCATGGCCCAGCCCATCAAAGCAAGACCCAGATTCCCCCACAGCCAATATTTCCCATCTGCAAGCTCCCACAAACCTCTTACCTTTATCCATCAGAGGGCAGACAGAATGAAAATCACAATCGCAGAAAACTAACCAAACTGATCACATGAATACAGCCTTGTCTTAACTCAATGAAACTATGACTCGCTGTGTAAGGCCACCCAAGATGGACAGGTCAAGGTGGAGAATTTTGACAAAACGTGGTCCACTGGAGAATGGAATGGCAAACCACTTCAGGATGCTTGCCTTGAGAACCCCATGAACATTATGAAAAGGCAAAAAGTTTTGACACTGAAAGATGAACTCCCCAGGTTCGTAGGTGCCCAATATGCTACTGGAGAAGAGTGGGGAAATATCTTCAGAAGAATGAAGAGGCTGAGCCAAAGCAAAAACAACGCCCAATTGTGAATGTGATTGGTGATGGAAATAAAGTCCAATGCTGTAAAGAACAATATTGCATAGGAACCTGGAATGTTAGGTCTGTGAATCAAGGTAAATTGGAAGTGGTCAAACAAAAGATAGAAAGAGTGAACATCAACATTTTAGGAATCAGTGAATTAAAATGGACTGGAATGGGTGGATATAATTCACATGACCATTACATCTCCTACTATGGGCAAAAATCCCTTAGAAGGAATGGACTAGCCCTCATGGCCATTAAAAGAGTCCAAAATGCAGTAATTGGGTGCAATCTCAAATACAACAGAATGATCTCTGTTTGTTTCCAAGGCAAACCATTCAGTATCACAGTAATCCAAGTCTGTGCCCCAACTACTAATGCTGAAGAGGCTGAAGTTGAACCTATGAAGACCTCCAAGACCTTCTAGAACTAATATGAAAAATAGTGTCCTTTTCATCATAGGGGTCTGGAATGCAAAAGTAGGAATTTGAGATACTTGGAATATCAGTCATGTTTGGCCTTGGAGTTCAAAAGGAAACATTGCAAGAGTATGCACTGGTCATAGCAAACACCCTCTTCCAACAACACAAGATATGACTCTGCACATGCACATCACCAGATGGTCAGTACTGAAATAAGATTGATTATATTCTTTGCAGTCCAAGAGAAGCTATCTACAGTCAGCAAAAACAACATCAGGAGCTGACTGTGGCTCAGATCATAAACTCCTTATTGCAAAATTCAGACTTAAATTGACGAAAGTAGGGAAAACCACTAGACCATTCAGGTATAACCTAAATCAACCTCCTTATGATTATACAGTGATGGCACAACATTATGTCTGAATATAATAACAAAGGTGGGCAAAGAAACAGATCTAGCACTGAAGAGTCAATATAGATTCTTCCAGGTTAGGTTACAACAACACTGCTACTGATGCTGCTAAGTCGCTTCAGTCGTGTCCGACTCTGTGTGACCCCATAGACAGCAGCCCACCAGGCTCCGCTGTCCCTGGGATTCTCCAGGCAAGAACCCTGGAGTGGCTTGCCATTTCCTTCTCCAGTACATGAAAGTGAAAAGTGAAAGTGAAGTCGCTCAGTCGTGTCCAGCTCAGCGACCCCATGGAATGCAGCCCACCAGACTTCTTTGTCCATGGGATTTTCCAGGCAATAGTACCATAGTGGGGTGCCACTGCTGTCTCCTACAACACATATGCAACGATCTTAGAGTTGAGGGCTGGCTGACAAGTTACCTGAGATTGCATGTTATTTCTGTGACTGTTTTAAACAGAAATGGACCAATGGACAACACTTCAGGGAGGCGGCTTTCATCTCTGGGGAAGAGAATTCTCCCAATATGCAAAACTGTAGAAAAAGGTAATGTGCATTGCTGGGACTTGGCCATTGGTGACTGGAAGTGTGTGTAATTCATTTCTTTATTTATTTGCAGTAAACCACTCTGAGTGGTTTCAGTTGGGCTTTTTGACAAGTGTGGTATTGCTATGTTTGTTACTTTTTAGCCATTCTAACACTTACGTAGGGTAACCCTGAGTTAACATGTGAATTTCTCTAATGACTTCATGGAAAATAGATGGGGAAACAGTGGAAAGTGTCAGACTTGATTTTGGGGGGCTCCAAAATCACTGCAGATGGTGACTGCAGCCATGAAATTAAAAGACGCTTACTCTTTGGAAGAAAAGTTATGACCAACCTAGATAGCATGTTGAAAAGCAGAGACATTACTTTGCCAACAAAGGTCCGTCTAGTCAAGGTTATGGTTTTTCCAGTGGTCATGTATGGATGTGAGAGTTGGACTGGGAAGAAAGCTGAGTGCCAAAGAATTGATGCTTTTGAATTGTGGTGTTGGAGAAGACTCTTGAGAGTCCCTTGGACTGCAAGGAGATCCAACCAGTCCATTCTGAAGGAGATCAGCCCTGGGATTTCTTTGGAAGGAATGATGCTAAAGCTGAAACTCCAGTACCCTGGCCACCTCATGTGAAGAGTTGACTCATTGGAAAAGACTCTGATGCTGGGAGGGATTGGGGGCAGGAGGAGCAGGGGACGATACAGGGTGAGATGGCTGGATGGCATCACTGACTCGATGGACGTGAGTCTGAGTGAACTCCGGGAGATGGTGATGGACAGGGAGGCCTGGCCTGCTGCGATTCATGGGGTCACAAAGAGTCGGACACGACTGAGCAGCTAAACTGAATTGAACTGAATGACTAATGACATGGAAATTGACTACCTTTTCAGGTTCTTATTTATTGTTCATAAACCTTTTTTGGTGGAGTTTCTCTTCAAATGCTTTGCCTACATTTTTATTGGGTCATTTACTTTATTATCCTTGAGTTTTGAGAATTAAGTATTCTGGATACTTTTTACATGTCCTTTCTCAAATATGTTTATTACAAATATTTCTCCCAGTCTGATGTTTGCTTTATTATCTTTTAATGGAACACTTCACAGAGCCAATTTTTTTCTTTCCAATAAAGCCAATTTTTTTTTCCTTACATAGATGGTAGTTTAATTGATATATCCAAGACCATTTTACCTATTACAGAGTCTCAAAGATTTTCTTCAAAGTTTTCTACCAGAAGTTTTATAAATTTATAGTTAAGTTTGTGATCCAATTTTAATTTTTTAATATAATCAAAATTTATTTTTTTAACGTGTAGACTTTACATTTTATAGCACTATTTTTTTTTCTAAAAACACTTTTATTCTACTTATTTGTCTTTATACCGTTGTCAAAACTCAGCTAATTATATTTCTATGGGGCTGTTTCTGCATGTTGTACTCTGTTTCACTGAAATATGTATGTATTCCTTGATAATACCCACTATCTTACTGCAGCTTCATATCTCTTAAATCATGTAGTGTTAATCCTCTTTTCTTTTTGAATAAATTCTCTTGGTTGTCTTGTGTCAAAGGACAACCAGGAAAAAAGTCTCATTTCTTATCTCTTTTGAAATCTTATTTAGTTTTTTTTTTTTNTGACCCCATAGACAGCAGCCCACCAGGCTCCGCTGTCCCTGGGATTCTCCAGGCAAGAACCCTGGAGTGGCTTGCCATTTCCTTCTCCAGTACATGAAAGTGAAAAGTGAAAGTGAAGTCGCTCAGTCGTGTCCAGCTCAGCGACCCCATGGAATGCAGCCCACCAGACTTCTTTGTCCATGGGATTTTCCAGGCAATAGTACCATAGTGGGGTGCCACTGCTGTCTCCTACAACACATATGCAACGATCTTAGAGTTGAGGGCTGGCTGACAAGTTACCTGAGATTGCATGTTATTTCTGTGACTGTTTTAAACAGAAATGGACCAATGGACAACACTTCAGGGAGGCGGCTTTCATCTCTGGGGAAGAGAATTCTCCCAATATGCAAAACTGTAGAAAAAGGTAATGTGCATTGCTGGGACTTGGCCATTGGTGACTGGAAGTGTGTGTAATTCATTTCTTTATTTATTTGCAGTAAACCACTCTGAGTGGTTTCAGTTGGGCTTTTTGACAAGTGTGGTATTGCTATGTTTGTTACTTTTTAGCCATTCTAACACTTACGTAGGGTAACCCTGAGTTAACATGTGAATTTCTCTAATGACTTCATGGAAAATAGATGGGGAAACAGTGGAAAGTGTCAGACTTGATTTTGGGGGGCTCCAAAATCACTGCAGATGGTGACTGCAGCCATGAAATTAAAAGNGTTTCAGTTGGGCTTTTTGACAAGTGTGGTATTGCTATGTTTGTTACTTTTTAGCCATTCTAACACTTACGTAGGGTAACCCTGAGTTAACATGTGAATTTCTCTAATGACTTCATGGAAAATAGATGGGGAAACAGTGGAAAGTGTCAGACTTGATTTTGGGGGGCTCCAAAATCACTGCAGATGGTGACTGCAGCCATGAAATTAAAAGACGCTTACTCTTTGGAAGAAAAGTTATGACCAACCTAGATAGCATGTTGAAAAGCAGAGACATTACTTTGCCAACAAAGGTCCGTCTAGTCAAGGTTATGGTTTTTCCAGTGGTCATGTATGGATGTGAGAGTTGGACTGGGAAGAAAGCTGAGTGCCAAAGAATTGATGCTTTTGAATTGTGGTGTTGGAGAAGACTCTTGAGAGTCCCTTGGACTGCAAGGAGATCCAACCAGTCCATTCTGAAGGAGATCAGCCCTGGGATTTCTTTGGAAGGAATGATGCTAAAGCTGAAACTCCAGTACCCTGGCCACCTCATGTGAAGAGTTGACTCATTGGAAAAGACTCTGATGCTGGGAGGGATTGGGGGCAGGAGGAGCAGGGGACGATACAGGGTGAGATGGCTGGATGGCATCACTGACTCGATGGACGTGAGTCTGAGTGAACTCCGGGAGATGGTGATGGACAGGGAGGCCTGGCCTGCTGCGATTCATGGGGTCACAAAGAGTCGGACACGACTGAGCAGCTAAACTGAATTGAACTGAATGACTAATGACATGGAAATTGACTACCTTTTCAGGTTCTTATTTATTGTTCATAAACCTTTTTTGGTGGAGTTTCTCTTCAAATGCTTTGCCTACATTTTTATTGGGTCATTTACTTTATTATCCTTGAGTTTTGAGAATTAAGTATTCTGGATACTTTTTACATGTCCTTTCTCAAATATGTTTATTACAAATATTTCTCCCAGTCTGATGTTTGCTTTATTATCTTTTAATGGAACACTTCACAGAGCCAATTTTTTTCTTTCCAATAAAGCCAATTTTTTTTTCCTTACATAGATGGTAGTTTAATTGATATATCCAAGACCATTTTACCTATTACAGAGTCTCAAAGATTTTCTTCAAAGTTTTCTACCAGAAGTTTTATAAATTTATAGTTAAGTTTGTGATCCAATTTTAATTTTTTAATATAATCAAAATTTATTTTTTTAACGTGTAGACTTTACATTTTATAGCACTATTTTTTTTTCTAAAAACACTTTTATTCTACTTATTTGTCTTTATACCGTTGTCAAAACTCAGCTAATTATATTTCTATGGGGCTGTTTCTGCATGTTGTACTCTGTTTCACTGAAATATGTATGTATTCCTTGATAATACCCACTATCTTACTGCAGCTTCATATCTCTTAAATCATGTAGTGTTAATCCTCTTTTCTTTTTGAATAAATTCTCTTGGTTGTCTTGTGTCAAAGGACAACCAGGAAAAAAGTCTCATTTCTTATCTCTTTTGAAATCTTATTTAGTTTTTTTTTTTTTTCACTCCATATGTCTTCTAAGTCTACATATAAGATTAAATCATATTAGCTACTTTCATATATATCTCAAGCACAGACATACACACATGCATGCACAGAACCCTAAAATGTTAATCTTTCAAAATATGAGAGGCATTTATTTAGTTTCTGTACGAAATTGAAACTGCTATTATTGTTGGTAGCCAAAGCTCTCCTGATTAGTGTTACAACACTTCAGTGTTCAACAATGAGCTCTACCATACTGAATTCTTGGCTCCTGGGTCACTGTGTCTTTCAGCAGCAGGCTGGAGAACAGCATGGAAGGGCACATATGGAAGGTGTTACTGGACAGGCCTGCATGAGGCCGGGGTTCTGCCCTTTGCTCTCCAGTGGAGCACACTGAGTCACATGACTATTCCTTACTGCACAGTAAGCTGGTTAGACTGTATGTCTAGGAAAAGAGAAGGTGGGTAGAATAGGTCTCTGTCAGAGCCATTGATGGTTTCATAGTTGATTGTGAATATCGAGTTTCTAGTAACCATATTTATAAATACATAATGTAATTTGGGGGGGAGGTTTCTCTGTTTTTAAAAACAGCATCCTAAAAACACACAATGATGTTAAAATTAAGCTTCCATTTTTAACATGAAATTCTGAATAATGTTGGAAGCAATATCAACTTATATTTATGAGTTATCTATTTATACATAATATATACATGTGTATATGTATATGCAAATATATACATATATATAATTGAATATATATTTATTTTAAAAAATGATCATGGCATCTAGTCCCATCCCTTAATGACAAATAGATGGGGAAACAGTGGAAACAGTGACAGACTTTATTTTCTTGGACTCCAAAATCACTGCAGATGGTGACTGCAGCCATGAAATTAAAAGATGCTTGCTCCTTGGAAGAAAAGCTATGACCAACTTAGACAGCATATTAAAAAGCAGAGACATTACTTTGCCGACAAGGGTCCATATAGTCAAAGCTATGGTTTTCCCAATAGTCATGTACGGATGTGAGAGTTGGACCATAAAGAAAGCTGAGCGCTGAAGAATTGATGATTTGAACTGTGGTGTTGGAGAAAACTCGAGAGTCCCTTGGACTATAAGGAAATCAAACCAGTCAATCCTAAAAGAAATCAATCCTGACTGATGCTGACGCTGAAACTCCAATACTTTGACCACCTGATGCAGAAACTGACTCATTAGAAAAGACCCTGCTGCTGGGAAAGACTGAAGGAGGGAGGAGAAGGGGATAACAGGATGAGATGGTTTGATGGCATCACCAACTCAATGGACATGAATTTGAGTAAACTCCGGGAACTGGTGATGGACAGAGAGGCCTAGCGTGCTGCAGTCCATGAGGTCACAAAGAATCAGACACAGCTGAGCGACTGAACTGAACTGATACTTTTACATACTTATGTGTTGCCTTTCTTATATTAAAATGCTTAAATTTTTCTTCATAATTCCATAGTTTTAAAACTAACATAGAATGATTGCCTGTTTCATACACTTAAACATTTTTTTCTCATATGTGAGGATATAAAACATATACATACACATCTGGTATATGCTTCAATATGTCATATATGAAAAACATAGAGACAGTACCAAAGATAAGAATGAGTGGAAGTATGACTTAGTGATGACATTTATTAAATTATTAACAGAAAAAGTGATCTCAAAACAAAGATTTGAATAGTCAGATATCCTAAATAACTGAGCTATTACTAATATTGCCATAATATAAATTAAATCATAAACTTATGCTTAGTAGAACCAAATGATTATTTTCTGAATCATAACTCCAATGAAGTATTTGGCCTCTAAGATGAGCCTAACATATTTGGATGCAGTGCTGTTAGGGAAAAAAATAAAATAGCATCATTTTCAAATTATACACCATGCAGGATTGGATTTTAATGTGCTTCAACATGATCCCAAATGCAGCAATCCTATGGTAAAAATGTTAACAGGCATCTTATTTGTGCTACAGAATAAAATAATTTTTAAATTGAGATTTGAATTTTATTATGTTGGTGTTTTATTTACACTTTTGAGTTGTAACATTAGTAACACTAGGTTAAATTATGTCTAGCCTAATTTAATTTTTCACGAACTTTGCTTTTATACATATTTGCATAATTTCCAGCAAACAGTAATCACAGTAATTCAACTCCCTGTAACCTCCTCTAACCATGTCATTCATAATTGCAGAAAATAGAAATTAACCTTTCTGAAAGCTCAATAGCATAGTACTCTTTGCTGTCAGGGAAAAGACAGCAGGTGTGGCAGTGGGCTGCAGTCATTTGTCAACTTAGGTAAACTTTGATGGTGGCATCTACATGAAAATTATGCTAATGCAAAAGTAAGGCTTCTCAATGCTGTTATTAACACTCTGCACCAGCAGAATGATAATGAGGCTCAAAGCACTTCTGAATTTCCAAGTTATTTTTTTCCAATAGTTGAGTGTTCCTTAGATTCTTTTTTAGATGTTGTGCATACGGAAATAAACCCATTGAAGTTGCTTAATAAATTATAAAGTGGTTGAATGCAACCTAAAGATCAGTCACAATTAAGTAATATTAATTTAATCTTTCATGTGATTAGTTTATTAATTTTTATAAATGTAACAGTTTTCAGTATTTATGTCACTTAGAGGTTTAATAGCACATTCGGATCACTTTTCTTTACATACCCATTTATGTTTCTCAGTAAATGACATGTCAAAAATATTGTCTTCTTTCCTGTTATTCAAATTGACAGCCTGTGTTTGAGCCCTGAACATGTCCTAGCAATGTGAATTTCAAAAGTTAATTTCTCTTGATGTTTATTTTTTATGTATTAAAAAAAGAAAACAGTAACCACTCTTGATTTATTTAGATTGTTATTGTGATGTCAGAGATACAGCAGTGAGCAGTCCCTGCCCAGGAATTGAACCTGGGTAGCCTGGATGAAAACCAGGACTTCCAACTTCTAGAGCCACCAGGGGCTAGAGGCTAGAAGCAGAATAGCCTTGACTCTTATCCCAGCGAAAGCAGGAATGTTTCAAGAAAGCAAAAGCTGTAAAAACAGGTACTAAGTTTATTATCAGAGACACAACACAGCAAGCGAGAGAGCACACAGAGAAACAATTTATTTAATGTACCCCAGTGTTCATTGCAGCACTATTTACAAAGCTATGACATAGAAATAACCTAGATGTCAGTTGACAGATGAATGGATAAAGAAGTTGTGGACATTTATATGATGGAAAATACTCAACCATAAAAAAGAATGAATTTGAGTCAGTTCTAGTTAGGTGGATAAACCTAGAGCCTGTTATACAGAGTGAAGTAGATTAGAAAGAGAAAATCAAATATCATATATTAACACATATATGTGGAATCTAGAAAAGTGGTATTGATGAACCTACTTGCAGGGAAGGAATGGAGTTGCAGACATAGAGAACAGACTTGTGGACACAGTAGGGAAGGAGAGAGTAGGGCAAATTGAGAAATTAGCATCAGCATATATACACTATCATGTGTAAATGGACAGCTGGTGAGAAGCTGCTGTATACCACAGGGAGCCCAGGCTGGTGCTCTGTGATGACTTTAAGGGGTGGAATGGAGGGAAGGGAGGGAGGCTTAACAGGAAGGGGATATAAGTGTAATTGTGGCTGATTTACTTTGTTGTACGGTCCATGGGGTTGTTGAGAGTTGGACACGACTCAGTGACTTCACTTTCACTTTTCATTTTCATGTGTTGGAGAAGGAAATGGCAACCCACTCCAGTATTCTTGCCTAGAGAATCCCAGGGACGGGGGAGCCTGGTGGGCTGCCATCTATGGGGTCGCACAGAGTCGGACACGACTGAAGTGACTTAGTAGCAGCAGCAGCACGGAAGCAGCCACCACAACATTGTAAATATTAAAAAAAAAAAAAAACTTTAAAAATCAATACATATTAAAAAAAAAAAAAAGACTGAAGCAAGGCAGAAATACACAACTGGAGAGAAAGGATGTGGACATCCTCTCTAATGAAATGGAACATTTATTTTTTCACACCTACCTGACTGATCCTAGGATCCTCCCCAAGATGCCTGTGCAACTTTTTGCTAAGATCGATCCCACCACAGAGGCCTGTGGGAATATATCCATACTTACTATGGGATGGTGCCCCCTCCCTTTTTCACCTTCAAGGAGCCTTCCTACACATGTGCAGAAGAGAAGTTTTCCTTAACCTCAAGAATATGCACCTTATCTCTTTACTTCAGCCGAGCTCAGCTTCTTCCACTAGCTTTGTC
The DNA here is from genome assembly GCA_006410675.1 of Oreotragus oreotragus. Classification (NCBI taxonomy): domain Eukaryota; kingdom Metazoa; phylum Chordata; class Mammalia; order Artiodactyla; family Bovidae; genus Oreotragus; species Oreotragus oreotragus. Next base: position 147,582 of record SJYX01004805.1, on the reverse strand, counting down.
CTTGGAGTGTCTAGGTGAGAAAAAAAGCTTCAATCTTACTCCACTTGACAAACACTAGCTGTCCAGCCCAGGGGCCTATCTATCTCCTACCTCAATTGTAAGGGTGGATATTATGTAAATAAAATCACTTTGTAGCTTTTAAAGCACAATAAGTTATTAAAATACATGTGTTACTTACTATTGCTTGACAACATTTAAAATCTTCTATATTAGGAGAAAATGGGCAACCTATCGTTTGAAGAATCCAAATAGTGAAGTCTTTTTTTTTTTTTTTTGTATATATTTATTTTTTTACACGAACTCCCAAACATGAACCCCCCTCCCACCTCCCACCCAACATCATCCCTCCAGATCATCCCCATACACCAGCCCGAAGCGTCCTGCATCCTGCATTGAACATAGACTGGCAATTCATTTCTTACATGATAGTATACAAAATTTCAATGCTATTCTCCCAAATCATCCCACCCTCTCCCTCTCCCTCTCCTTCTCCCTCAGAGTCCATAAGTCCGCTCTACACATCTGTATCTCTTTTGCTGTCTTGCATACAGGGTCCTCATTACCATCTTTCTAAATTCCATATATATGTGTTAGTATACTGTATTGGTGTTTTTCTTTCTGGCTTACTTCACTCTGTATAATTGGTTCCAGTTTCATCCATCTTATTAGAACTGATTCAAATGTATTCTTTTTAATGGCTGAGTAATACTCCATTGTGTATATATACCACAGCTTTCTTATCCATTCATCCGCTGATGGACA
>SJYX01004805.1:110123-142804 GCA_006410675.1 Oreotragus oreotragus | reverse complement strand
ATGCAAGGATTCTTCAATATTCGCAAATCAATCAATGTAATTCACCACATTAACAAATTGAAAAATAAATGCCATATGATTATCTCAATAGATGCAGAGAAGGCCTTTGATAAAATTCAACATCCATTTATGATAAAAACTCTCCAGAAAGCAGGAATAGAAGGAACATACCTCAACATAATAAAAGCTATATATGACAAACCCACAGCAAACATTATCCTCAATGGTGAAAAATTGAAAGCATTTCCCCTAAAGTCAGGAACAAGACAAGGATGTCCACTTTCACCGCTACTATTCAACATAGTTCTGGAAGTTTTGGCCACAGCAATCAGAGCAGAAAAAGAAATAAAAGGAATCCAAATTGGAAAAGAAGAAGTAAAACTCTCACTGTTTGCAGATGACATGATCCTCTACATAGAAAACCCTAAAGACTCCACCAGAAAATTACTAGAGCTAATCAATGAATATAGTAAAGTTGCAGGATATAAAATCAACACACAGAAATCCCTTGCATTCCTATACACTAATAATGAGAAAGTAGAAAACGAAATTAAGGAAACAATTCCATTCACCATTGCAACGAAAAGAATAAAATACTTAGGAATATATCTACCTAAAGAAACTAAAGACCTATATATAGAAAACTATAAAACACTGATGAAAGAAATCAAAGAGGACACTAATAGATGGAGAAATATACCATGTTCATGGATTGGAAGAATCAATATAGTGAAAATGAATATATTACCCAAAGCAGTCTACAGATTCAATGCAATCCCTATCAAGCTACCTGCGGTATTTTTCACAGAACTAGAACAAATAATTTCAAGATTTGTATGGAAATACAAAAAACCTCGAATAGCCAAAGCAATCTTGAGAAAGAAGAATGGAACTGGAGAAATCAAATAGTGAAGTCTTAATCGGTTTTGCATTTTTCTGGCTAGATCTGAAACCCAGTAGATCAGAGAGAAATTAAGTATCAGAATAATCTGGCTAAATGCAGAAGCCTCCTATCTACCAATTTTCCTTGGCAAGAGATCAGACTAAGAATAACAGAATTAAATGTCTGAGGCAGGCATATGAGCTCCACCATGGGAAAGTGAAGAACAGACATGTGTCTTCCTCAATCATAGAGCTAAAAATGGAAATAATAGGGATTGCCACACTGACTACTTGAATGTCCAAGGCTGTGTTCACAATTTTTAAGCAGTTGGGGCTTAATTTATCAACATCCATGAATCCATTATATTATATTCGACAAAATTTCTGTGGTAAAATGAAGATGGCCACGATGTCTTTGCAACTCTGTTAAAAGGGGGATTCTAATTCTTCTCCTGTTGAATCTATTCAGGTTTCTTAACTCATTTGTCTTACAAAACTAGACAGTAGTCCAGATTTGGTTTGTAGAACATACTTTTTGAACCCTAATTAAAAAGCAAATTGAGTTTTGCCTGGAAGTAAAAACTGAGAGGTTCTGCATGCTATAACAATTTTTACTTCAGCCTTAGAGAACCCCAAGAAGTACTTCACATTTTCCAAGTGACCTTTAAGAGACTCCTATTTTTTTGCTACTTTAGGAACATACACTAAAACCCCTACCCTGGGTTATACTCAATGCTTGTCTACAGACCTCAGACAAACAGCCATAAGATTTCCTAAGTTGCAAATATTGCATTTTATTCCTGCACATTTTTACTGAGGCATACAACCCAGTCATTTGTATTTCTACTAAAATACAATAATGTTAGAAAGAAATGAACCAATTAAGCTTAGATTACACAAATAGAAAAGTGAAATAAGAAGTGAGAAAATGACAAGAATAAAAGATGATTCAGACCTCATCAACTGGGTGTCACTTAGAGACAGAGACTACCAATGTGATGATTTGTAAACACAGCCAGTCTTCTATTTCCCCCCTCAAGGGTTGGGATCTGTCACTCAGTTCTTAAGTCTTGATTGACCATGTGACTTGTTTGTTAGCCAATGAAACATTAGCCAGTGTCACACCACAGAGACCTGCAAATTACTTGCTCATTTTACTTTGCTCTCTTAAGAACTTAGAACACTGCTACCATCCAGAGAACAATTCCACAATAACCTGTACACATGGAGAGAGGACCAAGTTGATAACCCTTCCAGCCAAAGCCTGTATGATACACCCATGGCCCTGATCTTCCAGCTAACAGATACATGAACCAATAAGCACAGACCAGAACTATCTAGTAGGATCAAAACTGATTGCAAAACTGCAGAGCTGTGAGCTAACTGAACAGTTGTTGTTTTAAACCACAGTCACTTAGGATTTGTATTAGTTATCTCTTGTAACAGAGCACAGCAAAAGTTAGATTGCTTATTTCAGTTTTCACAGTTCAGGAGTCAGCACATGGATTATCTGGATCCTCTGCTAGGAGTCTGTCAAGATTGATGTTGCATCAGTAAGGCTGTGACTTTATCTAGAAGCTAGACTGGACCCAGCAATCCTACAAATGGGCATATACCCTGATGAAAACCATAATTCAAGAAGACACATGCACCCAAATGTTCACGGCAGTACTATTTACAATAGCCAGGACATGGAAGCAACCTAAATGTCCATCCACAGAGGAATGGATAAAGAAGATGTGGTACACATATACAATGGAATATTACTCAGCCATAGAAAGAAACTATTGGGGTGATTTGTAGAGAAGTGGATGGACCTAGAGACTGTCATACAGAGTGAAGTAAGTCAAAAGGAGATGAATGTGCTTTCAAACACACTCAGGTTGTTGGCAGAATTTGTTTCCTCATAGGTGCAAGACAGGGCTCAGCTTCTTGCCCACTTTTGGCTGGAGGTTGCCTTCCACCACCAGGGGTTGCTCACATTCCTTGCCATGTGGGCTCTGCCAACGTGGCTACTTCCTTACTCAGCCAACAAGGGGCATCTCTAGAGTGAATCTGCCAGTGGTAAGACCTAGTCCTCTGTAGGTAACATCATCCAGGAAGTGACATCACATCATCCTGGCCACATTCTTTTGGTTAGAAGCAAGATACACACCCTACACCCAGGGCAGGATATTATATTAATGAAAACTCTCTAATACCCTGGAGTCTGTCCACCACAAGATCATTTGTTGCACAGGAGAAGTTATCCGATACAACCAGATAAGAAGCATGTAGTTTTCTAAACACATTATAATTTTGTCCTTAAAAGAGTAGATTCTATAGCTAGGCTTCCTGATTTTGTATCCTAGGTCTGACACTTAGCTGTGTGGCGTGAGGCAACCATCTCACTTCATTCCTAACTGCATAAACAATTTCTATTTTAGTAATGTTTGTAGATTTTTAAAGTTAATTTATTTTTTATTGAAGGATAATTACTTTACAGTAGATATTTTTACCTATGGGAATTCTTATTAATAACAACCAAACAAGTCACAGCCATACTGATACATTTTACTCATATCATAAAAAGAAAACTGACGCAAGATGTTGCATCTATCTCAGCTTTGTACCCAACTACAACTTCCCAGTAAGGGGGGAAAATTCTGTCAGCAACAGCACTGTGGAAGACAGCACACTGCAGTTTTGCCTCAGGCAGCTTTTAGTGACATAAATATTGAAGTTGTTGAAACATTAATTTGAATTTGGGATTCATGCTGCAGTGCTTTTACTGTGTTGTATAATCGGCTAGGACTTCCCACCTGTTTTTCCACAGAACTGAAAGTAGGAAACTACTGAAATTCATGTAGGGTTTTACCTAAACTTTCTCTTTTGTAACATCTAAAAAGTAAAGATGGAACAGCTAAGAGAATAAACATTCATATGTTAACAAAGTAATTCCTTCAAACTTTACTCCTCTGTTTAAAAAGAAAGTACGGTCTACGTGGGGTTTCCCAGGTGGCTCAGTGATAAAGAACCGGCCTGCCAATGTAGGAGACACAGAAGACACAGGTTTGAGCCCTGGGTCGGGAAGATCCCCTAGAGGAGGAATCGGGTCTATGTGTGTTCTTGTATTGTGCATATTGCTTATCCATATGATTTTCAGTATGTATTACCAACATGATTGGCAAGTGATATTACAATTTAGACTAAGCACTAAGTGGCATACATTAAATAAAAAAATAAGGCATCTTATTCCTGAATTTTTATTTTTAAACTTCTGCGTAACTCAAGCATGCATTAAAATAAAGCTGACGTTTCACAGCTTTAGAGGATTAATTCACTCACTACCTATGAACAAAAATTGGGAACACATAACTAGATTCTTTAAAATTAATTTTTACTGGTGCATATTTGCTTTACAATGATGTGTTGGTTTCTACTGTGCGGCAAATTGAATCAGCTCTACATATACATATATCCCCTCTTTTTTTGATTTCCTTCCCATGTAGGTCACCACAGAACACTGAGTTCAGTTCCCTGTGCTATACAGTAGGTTCTCACTAGTGAGCTATTTTATACATAATAGTGTATATATGTCAGCCCCAGTCTCCCAGTCCGTCCCAACTTTTCCCCCTTGGAGTCCATGTGCTCCTTGTCTATGTCTGTGTCTCTATTTCTTCTTTGCAAGTAAGATCACTTACACCATTTTTTTGTGGTCTTCCCAGATGGCTCAGTGGTAAAGAATTTGCCTGCCAATGCAGGAGACAAAGGCTCAATCCCTGGGTGGGGACTATTCCCTGGAGGAAGACATGGCGACCCACTCCAGTATCCTTGTCAGGAAAATTCCATGGACAGGGGTGCCTGAAAGGGTTTACAATCCATAGGATCATACAATCTATACGGTCACAAGGAGTCAGGCATGACTGAGCACACACACACACACACACACATACTTTTTTTTCTAGATTTCAATTACATAAATATATATACATACATAAACAAATATTTGTTTTTTTTTATCTTTCTTACTTACTTCACTCTGTATGACAGTCATTTGATCTATCTACAGCTAATTTGTTAATGGTAAGTGTGTGGCTTCTTAACTTTAGAAATCAGTGATCTCCTGCTCATTTTTGTACGTGGAAATCTTACAGAATTCTTGATCTTGTATGAAACAAAGTAGTTTTTCTGTATTATCTTATGCTATTTGATACACAAAAATCACTCTGTACTCATTACCCTGTACTCTTAATCATTCATTGCCATTACTTAGAATACATGTTAATAATAAAAAAAGGCCTCTTATGAAGAATATCTGATATTTAACTTTTATTTAATCTGAGGAAAAAGTTAAGCCACCTTCTTTAAGCCATTTAGGCCTTTGTGAGTCATAAAAAACAACTTGTAGAGTCATTAGGATGCTACGGTGGAAAAAAGAGAGAGAACCCCTGAGTATTAGGCATAATGATGCACACCTGCTTTCAGTCAGCCTTTCTGCCGGCTCATCGACCATTTTGGAATACAGATTCTCCTTCTTGCACAGCTGGAATACAGTGCTGATTTCCAAATAGTGGAAAGTCATTAAGGGCACACAAATAGACCACAACGTGATTGTGGAAGATTGAACTATGAAATTTACTAAGGGATGGGATTGTTTAAAAAAGGTTTGAATTGCTCAGAAGGCCTTTTCTTAAATAAAGTAAAAGCAGAAAGGATCATTTTATTGCCTGCCCAGAACTGATTTACACTGTCTATAAATACAAGAGTGATTATCATGCAATGTGGGAGTTACTGTTTCTGCCCTAAAATAAGCCTCCCTGTGCCTGCGAAGGTGGACATTCTGCTACCAGGGGAATAGACTTGACTTTCCACTTATCTTATAATGACTTCCTGCAGGCAAAAACCTGGAGCCAAAATCCTACTGAAATCTCATTGTTGGTATGAGTCTAATTTAGAAACGCAGTCCTAGGTAATTATTCACTTTTTTGTTGGCAGTAGGATTGTGTTGATCACAATTTTTTGCAACATGTAAGCTATAATAAATAAAGGAATAACACAACTATTTTCCTAAATGCTCAGTTACATAGAACACCTGCAAGACAAACCAGAGAGCTTATACTGTTTATTGCAGAACACTGCCTAGAGTTCACACTTATCATTAGCAAATGGAAGGCAAAGAAACTGCTAGCTTTTCCATCTTACATCAGGTTGGATATTTTAATCATCAAGGAAAAATTCACATTGTCATTTATGCTGTTATTTAACTCATCCTGTGGGGTATTTGTTTTTATCCTTAGTAATAATATTTTTAGGGAGTATGTCTTCACTGAAAAACAATAAATTTTGCCTTAGAAAAATATAGATTTCAGCCTAAACCTGATCTTGGAGATAGTAGGAAAAACTCTTAGACATTCTTAATCTCTTTATTCCTATTTTACATGAAAATATTTATTTTATAAGGGCATTCAGTCATTCAGTCGTGTCTGACTCTTTGTGACCACAGGGAATTCAGAACGTCAGGCTTCCCTGTCCATCACCAACTCCCAGAGCTTGCTCAAACTTATCTCCATCGAGTCAGTGATGCCATCCAACCATCTCATTTTCTGCCATCCCCTTCTCTTCCTGCATTCAACCTTTCCTAGCATCAGGGCCATTTCCAATGAGTCAGTTCTTCGCATCAGGTGGCCAAATTATTGGAGCTTCAGCTTCAGCATCAATCCTTCCAATGGACATTCAGGACTGATTTCCTTTAGGATTGACTAGTTTGATCTCCTTGAAGTCCAAGGGACTCTCAAGAGTCTTCTCTAACACCACAGTTCAAAAGCAACAATTCTTCAGCACTCAGCTTTCTTTATGGTCCAACTCTCACATTCATATATAACTACTGGGAAAACCATAGCTTTGACTAGACAGACCTTTGTCGGCAATGTAATGTCTCTGCTTTTTAATATGCTTTCTAGGCTGGTCATAGCTTTTCTTCCAAGGAGCAAACGTCTTTTAATTTCATGGCTGTAGTCACCATCTGCAGTGATTTTGGAGCCTGAGAAAGTAAAGTCTGTCACTGCTTACATTGTTTCCCCATCTATTTCCCATGAAGCAATGGTACCAGATTCCATGATCATTGTTTTTATGAATGTTGAATTTTCTGCCACCTTTTTAACTTTCCTTTTTCTCTTTCATCAAGAGGCTCTTTAGTTCCTGGTGGTGTCATCTGCATATCTGAGGTTATTGATATTTCTCACTGCAGTCTTGATTCCAGCTTGGCTGGTTGTCTTGATTTCATATCTGGTTCTAACTGTTGCTTCTTGAACTTCATACACCTTTCTCAGGAGTGAGGTAAGGTGGCCTGATATTCCCATCTCTTGAAGAACTTTCCACGGTTTGTTGTGATCCACACAGTCAAAAGCTTTTGTGTAGTCAATAAAGTTATAAGGACATAGTAGAGAATAAATTTACTCCACTATGTTAATAATGCTTTATTTAATCTCTAAGCTCTTCCACTACTTGATTTGAAGCATTTAGGTTTAAGCATAAATTGATGCTGCCTGAGTGATGTTTTGCATTGAAGGACAAGTCCAATCAATTCAGTTTAAAGATAGGGAGATAGTGAGCCAACCACATAATATAATTAGTCTGGCATTTACCAAAGTGAGAAAGATACCAATGGGGCCCATGTTTGCAGGATGCTAAAAAATGTCCCCAGGATATCAGGACCTAATTCCTACAACCTATGATTATCACCTTATATGACAAAAAAAGTGTGATGATTTGTAAGGATTTTGAGATGGGACATTATGCTGGATGATTCATTGCCTTAAATGCAGTAGCACATGTTCCTATAAGAAAATAGTAGAGAGATAGTGAACATAGAAGAGGAAAAGACACAAAGAAAGACAGTGTCCATGGAGACAGGTGTGGGGGTGAGTGAGATGTAAGTCAAGAGAGCTGGCAGCCCCCTAGAAGCTGGAAGAAGAAGCCCATTCTCCCCTGGAGCTTGCTGAGGGAGCACCACCCTGGTGACACTGGATTTCCAAGTAATGATGCTGCATTCGGACATCCTACATCCAGCACTGTGAAAGTGTGTTTTTCTTTTGTTTTACATCAAGTTATGGTCATTCATTACAGCAGTCTCCATTACTAGCGCAGTGCTCTTGATTGTTCACAGATTAGTGGGACTGACTCCCGAATGATCACTGGTGCAAGAGGAGAAAAACACCAGACTCATGTCCTGTGGGCTGGAGGACTAGGATGGAGTATCCATGCATGTGTCATCTGAGGTACATCAGAGTTTGCAGAGTGTTCACAGGAGTGACATACAGTGGGAAAGGGGTGTTCCAAGTGTTTCCATCCATGAGGTGGAAAAAGATGATTAAAAAGTCAGATAAGCACTTGTGTTAGTCATTCAGTTGTGTCCGACCCTTTGAGACCCCATGGACTGGGTCCCACCAAGCAAGAATACTGGCGTGGGTAGCCAGTTTCTCCAGGGGATCTTCCCGACCCGGGGATTGAACCTAGGTCTCAGTTGGTATTGATTTACCAAACACTCATTAGTGAAAACAATTAGAGGACCCTCAAAACTACATTAATTTTAGATGTTGATGTTAACAGCAGAATTTTTAAAATGATGTAACTGTGTGGTGAGTATGAATGAGTCATCATATTAAATAAATTGTTGAGTTCATTATATCTATTTAATTGCTTTTTGTACACTCCATGTGTTTCCCTGGTGGCTCAGCTATAAAGAATCTGCTTGTAATACAGGAGACACTGGTTTGATCCTTGGTCAGGAAGATCTCTTGGAGAAGGAAATGCAACCCATTCCAGTGTTCTTGCCTGGGAAGTCCCATGGACAGAGGGTCCATGAGGTTGTAAGAGTTGAAAACAAGTCAGTGACTAAACCACCACCGTCATAGTTCATGTATTTGAAATGAAATTTTGTATTGCTTTTCCCTGAAGTTAAAATACTAGCTCATGCATTTTGGCAAAGATAAATATTTCTAAGGGAATGCTGTTGCTGCTGCTGCTAAGTTGCTTCAGTCAAGTCCGACTCTGTGCAACCCCATAGACGGCAGCCCACGAGGGTCCCCCAATCCTTGGGATTCTCCAGGCAAGAACACTGGAGTGGGTTGCCATTGCCTTCTCCTTCTAAGGGAATAAGTCACACTAAAACATACAAAGCAAATATTTTTAATTCCAGACTATGCAGATTAAGTATTACCATTTTGGTAAAAATGTCTCAGCGACTTTCATGGCTTTCCAATTTTTGAGGAATTTTTTTCTTGCAGATGAAGAATATCTGCCATAATACTGAAATATGAAAAGCCATAGCCTTTAGGAAAGAGTGGAAACAGATACCAGTGTTTGCAGTGTTTGACTGAGAGGCCAAGGTAACAATAGACGAGGTTGAGGTGATGTGTAGCAGTATTGAGAAGATCTTCTCTGGGAGCTGAAGGGTTTAGAAGAAATTGACCTAGGATGCAATAAAAAAGAAAAACTGGTGGCAGGTTTACCATGGAAGGCAAAGGAAGCTAACTAGGAAATGATTTTAGACAAGAGAAAACTCAAGTCTGAACTAAAATAACAGCAGTGCCACAAAAGGACATCTAACATATAGTAACAGGCTTCATTTTGAGTGCCCTGTGGAATGACAAAATGAGGCGGTAAATTCATAGTCTCCTTTCTTCCCTCAGTGGGATTAATTTGACAGTACTTGGATCTGCAGGTTTGACTATCTCAAGTATTTATAATACATTGTACTATTTTTTTTAATACTTAATATGCAGTAATATTAAAGGACCATTCAGGAATGACCTAAATCACATCCCTTATGATTATACAGTAGAAGTGAGAAATAGATTTCAGGGTCTAGATCTGATAGATAGAGTGCCTGATGAACTATAGACAGAGGTTCATGACATTGTACAGGAGACAGGGATCAAGACCATCCCCATGGAAAAGAAATGCAAAAAAGCAAAATGGCTGTCTGGGGAGGCCTTACAAATAGCTGTGAAAAGGAGANCCTGATGAACTATGGAATGAGGTTCGTGACACTGTACAGGAGACAGGGATCAAGACCATCCCCATGGAAAAGAAATGCAAAAAAGCAAAATGGCTGTCTGGAGAAGCCTTACAAATAGCACTGAAAAGAAGAGAGGCGAAAAGCAAAGGAGAAAAGAAAAGATATAAGCATCTGAATGCAGAGTTCCAAAGAATAGCAAGAAGAGATAAGAAAGCCTTCCTCAGCATTCAATGCAAAGAGATAGAGGAAAACAACAGAGTGGGAAAGACTAGAGATCTCTTCAAGAAAATTAGAGATACCAAGGGAACATTTCATGCAAAGTTGGGCTTGATAAAGGACAGAAATGGTATGGCCCTAACAGAAGCAGAGGATATTAAGAAGAGGTGGCAAGGACACAGAAGAACTGTACAAAAAAAGATCTTCATGACCCAGATAATCACGATGGTGTGATTACTCACCTAGAGCCAGAGATCCTGGAATGTGAAGTCAAGTAGGCCTTAGAAAGCATCACTACAAACAAAGCTAGTGGAGGTGATGGAATTCCAGTTGAGCTATTTCAAATCCTGAAAGATGATGCTGTGAAAGTGCTACACTCAATATGCCAGCAAATTTGGAAAACTCAGCAGTGGCCACAGGACTGGAAAAGGTCAGTTTTCATTCCAATCTCAAATAAAGGCAGTGCCAAAGAATGCTTATACTTCTGCCCAATTGTACTCATCTCACACACTAGGAAAGTAATGCTCAAAATTCTCCAAGCCAGGCTTCTGCAGTACGTGAACCGTGAACTTCCAGATGTTCAAGCTGGTTTTAGAAAAGACAGAGGACTCAGAGATCAAATTGTCAACATCTGCTGGATCATGGAAAAGTCAGGAAAGTTCCAGAAAAACATCTATTTCTGCTTTATTGACTATGCCAAAGCCTTTGACTGTGTGGATCACAATAAACTGTCGAAAATTCTGAAGGAGATGGGAATACCAGAGCACCTGACTGCCTCTTGAGAAACCTGTATGTAGGTCAGGAAGCAACAGTTAGAACTGGACATGGAAAAGCAATTTCCAAAGAGGAAAAGGAGTAGATCAAGGCTGTATATTGTTGCCTGCCTATTTAACGTCTATGCAGAGTACATCATGAGAAACGCTGGGCTGGAGGAAGCACAAGCTGGAATCAAGATTTCCGGGAGAAATATCAACAACCTCAGATATGCAGATGATACCACCCTTATGGCAAAAAGTGAAGATGAACTAAAAAGCCTCTTGATGAAAGTGAAAGAGGAGAGAAAAAGTTGGCTTAAAGCTCAACATTCAGAAACCTAAGATCATGGCATCTGGTCCCATCACTTCATGGGAAATAGATGGGGAAATAGTAGAAACAGTGTCAGACTTCATTTTGGAGGGCTCCAAAATCACTGCAGATATTGATTGTAGCCATGAAATTAAAAACACTTACTCCTTTGAAGGAAAGTTATGACCAAACTAGATAGCATATACAAAAGCAGAGACATTATTTGCCAACAAATATCCACCTAGTCAAGACTCTGGTTTTTCCAGTGGTCATGTATGGTTATGAGAGTTGGACTGTGAAGAAAGCTGAGCACTGGAGAACTGATGCTTTTGAACTGTGGTGTTGGAGAAGATTCTTGAGAGTCCCTTGGGCTGCAAGGAGATCCAACTAGTTCATTCTGAAGGAGATCAGTCCTGGGTCTTCTTTGGAAGGACTGATGCTAAAGCTGAAACTCCAATACTTTGGCCACCTGATGTGAGGAGTTGATTCATTGGAAAAGACTCTGATGCTGGGAATGATTGGGACAAGAAGAGAAAGGGATGACAGAGGATGAGATGGCTGGATGGCATCACCGACTCGATGGACGTGAGTTTGGGTAAACTCCAGCAGTTGGAAATGGACAAGGAGGCCTGGTGTGCTACAATTCTTGGGATTGCAAAGAGTTGGACACAACTGAGCGACTGAACTGAACTGAATGTTAATAAAACCTTCATTCACTGAGATAGATCAAATTTGTTCAGGATGTATTTGGAATTTGGTATGCAATTATTTTTTTTTTCAAAATCTATTACATCCATGTTCATATATGAAATTGGCTAGTCTATTTCATTTTTCATACTATCCTTGTTGGACTTTGGTGTCAAGGTCTTCCAACCTCATGAAATGAGTGGGGTTTTCTTCATCTATTCTCTAGAAGAGCTTCTGTAAGACTGAAAATTTTCTTCTTTATTAAGTTGGTAGAGTAGAAGGTAAGATATCACGACCTTGAGTTTTATTTGTGGAAAAAAATGTTGATGATATTCCATCTCTTTAAAGTATAGAATACTCATTTAATTTTTTTCATGGATAGTTTAGCAAATTACTCTTCACATCTGTTTCACATATGTTGCTCTTGTATTGTTTATAATATCATTTCATTATCTGTTTAATGTCTTCTCTAGCTATAGTCATCTACTCTCTGTCATGACTGAAATATATATATGTGTATATATATATATATTTATGATTTCTCTTTTTTCCCCCTCTCAATAAAGAAGCCATTTTTTAAAAATTTTTCAGCACTTTGTTGAACTTTACTGCATGTATACTTTCTATTTATCTTTCTCTAAGATGTTTCCTTCTGTCTACCTGTTAGGCCCAGTTTGCTTTTCATTTTGCAACTTTTTCAGCTGATACTTTATTCTTAAGTTGTGTGTGTTAGTCGCTCAGAGATGTCCAACTCTTTGTGACCTCCTAGACTGTAGCCCACCATGCTTCTCTGTCCATGCAGTTCTCCAGGCAAGAATACTGGGGTGGGTTGCCATTCCCTTCTCCAGGGGAACTTCCTGACCCAGGGATCAAACTCTGGCTTCCTAGATTGCAGGCAGATTTATAAATTATACATTTAAACTTACAAATTTTTAAAACTGCTGCTTTACTTTTTCAGATGATTTGATAAGCATCATTTTGTTATCAGTTAGAATTTTTCCTAATATTCTTGTGTATTTCTTAATATTTAAAAATATGCGCTAAGGGGTATTTTATGTGTGGTTTGCCATTGGTTTGTAATATAATTTCATTGTATTTTTAAATAACTTCACTTCTGAAAGATTTCATAATTTGTGTTCAGGTCTAATATATTTGTAAATGCAATTCTTACAATGCTTATAAATGTACCATATATTCTTTAAAAATCGTGTATAAGCTAGTTACTTATTGACCTAGTTTTATCCATTAAGTCAAGAAGATTTGTTGTACTTTTCAAATCTTGTTTGGTCCACTTTATCTTTTTACAATTAATATCTATGTTGTATAATATAATTATTTTATGTTTATAATGATAAACATTGTCCAAAAATATATTTTATTGTACCTATTTCAGTTCAGTTGCTCAGTCGTGTCTGACTCTTTGCAACTCCATGAATCGCAGCACACCAGGCCTCCCTGTCCATCACCAGCTCCCGGAGTTCACTCAAACTCACGTCCATCGAGTTGGTGATGCCATCCAGCCATCTCATCCTCTGTTGTCTCCTTTTCCTCCTGCCCCCCATCCCTCCCAGTGACAGAGTCTTTTCCAATGAGTCAACTCTTCACATGAGGTGGCCAAAGTACTGGATTTTCAGCTTTAGCATCATTCCTTCCAAAGAACACCAGGGCTGATCTCCTTTAGAATGGACTGGTTAGATCTCCTTGCAGTCCAAGGGACTCTCAAGAGTCTTCTCCAACATCACTGTTCAAAAGCATCAGTTCTTCAGCACTCAGCTTTCTTCACAGTCCAACTCTCAAAGATACCTTATTGTTATCTAAAAAAACCAAAATTTGAAAAGATAGATATTTATTAAAATAAGGGAAATTCATGTATCTTCCCATAAGCACACACATCTCACCGAGTTATAGTTTTCAGAGCAGCTTCAGATTAAAGAAGAATGAATGAATAGTTGAATTTTTTAAAGTAGATTCTAGCAGCTTCTACTTCTTTCATAACAACATGTTTATTTACCACACAGCAGTGAGAGAACACGGGTTTCTCTGGTGGCTCAGTGGTAAAGAACCCACCTGCCAAAGCAGAAGATGAAGGTCTGATCTCTGGGCTGAGAACATCCCCTGGAGGAGGAAATTGCAACCCATTCCAGTATTCTTGCCTGGGAAATCCCATGGAGAGAGGAACCTGGAAAGCTACAGTCCATGGAGTTGCAAAAGGGTTGGACGCAACTTAGAGACCAAACAACAATAAGTGCGAGAACGCCTTTGAAATATAGGATATTTTATTCTTCAAATTTCAGATTATAGATAGTGTTTTACCATAAGTATGTCTCATCCAATTTTATGTCACAATTATTCATTGTTTTTCTGAAGTTCAATTTAACTGAACATCATGTGTTTTTTGTTTGCTAAACATAGATGTTTCTCTGTTGCTCAAAATTCTCCAATGGCTTTCCAATCTCAAACAGAGTAAAAGCAAAGTAAAAATCAATTTTAGACATGGCAATGGAAACTCTGGCTCGGACTGACTCTAATTTCATTTCCTATAATAACATCCAACATTGCTCCAGAAAAATCCACAGTGACCTTCTTGTTCTGCCTGCCAGCATAGAACACACTTCTGCCCTGGGGCATTGCTATTTGCATCCTCTCTTTCTTCAGGTGCCTATTCAAATAGGTAACCGTTTGAGAGTCCCTCCCCCACCAGCTTACCTCAGTTCAGTTCAGTTCAGTTCAGTCGCTCAGTCGTATCTGACTCTTTGCAACAATATCCACTTTCCCAGCTCCTTATCCTCATTTTACTTTGGGATACTTATCATCATTTGATGTTATCTAATTCTGCTTTCTACTTCACCCATAAATAAACAAATTTAAGCTCTACAAAATCAAAGGCTTAGTTTCATTCACTGATGTATGCATGATACCTAGAACTGTACCAACAGGTATTCAGGGCTCAAAATATTTTTCCAGATGGAATAAATGTAACAAACAGTTGCTTATCCTGAAGGTAATACAGAAGTTTTCATTCATAATATTATTCTCCAGTGCACCATCATCCCAAGCATTGTGTTTACAAGTCAAAATGAATTTTATGAAGAGTATTAAGGTGATTTAGATGATCATTTTAACACAAATTCTACTTAACCTTCAATTAGAAATATTAATATTTAAATGAGAGAGATATCATATATTTTCATGTCCTCTTAGCTTTACTTAAAAATTATTGAAGCAAATAAGTAAACAGACATTAAAATTAATAATGTTATCATTTTACTATAAATAGTTTTGAAAGCAATTAAGTTTATTTTTTTATGTTTTGGTTTTAAATTTACCCCTGCAATTATCTTGACTCTTCTCAGAATTTTTATCAAGCTGTACAGAAGCTTTTATTTTATTTAAATCTGATCGCACACATTGCATGACTTCCTTTTTTTTAAAAATCAATGTATTAAAGAAAAATAATAAAAATCAAGGATGCATATAAACCTGCCCCTGCAAATAATGAAAGCTAGCCACACAGGTCCAGTGATCCCCAGTGATTATGTTTCTAGAAGTTACTCTGAGATCAAATTTACAGCTCATTCAGATCACTGTAGCTTCTAAAGAATAATACAGTGCCAGAGTGTTTGAATCCAGGGTTCACAAACTCAACTATAACATCAGTGTCAGCCTCTCCTATGTAAACAGTCAGACCATTGTGTTTAAACATAGATGCCACCAAAGGCCTCCACTTCCCTCCACATGTTCTTATCGTAAGGACTTGGAGATTTATTTTCCCAGAGGACATGAATTAGAAGCTTTCCATTCCATTATAGAGGCTCCAAGAATATTGAAGGAAGAGCTCTGGGGACTTCCCCGGAGGTCCGGTTGTTAGGACTCTGCATTTCCACTGAAGGGGGAAGTTTTTTTTTCTTCATAGGGAAGTCAAATCCAAATCTTAGATCCAGATCTTAGGTCCCTGGTCGGGGAACTAAGATCCAACAAGCCACACAGCACAGCCCCCAAAATTAAATAAATAAAAACCTAAAAGAAGAAAATAAAACTCTCTTTACAGGTCTTCTTAATTATGTTTTCCTAATGACGTAACAGAGTAAGTGGAGAGAGGAACTATGTCTCAATAAACACCGGACCAGAGCCAGTCCACCCTTTCTTTAGACAGAGTAATTGCTGAACAGATTTTGTTCCTAGCTGTGCACTGTTTTGTTTTTTTTTTTTTTCTGGAAAAGACCTTTGAATTTTTATGATTTCAAGATTAACGCAGTGGCTTAAATTCTTATAATATTTCTATAACAAATGCAAGTTACTAAAAAGAAGTTTGCAAAGTGAAAGAGAGTCATTGTTTTGTCTGGGGTGTGGATTCTCATATTAAAGAAGAACTTAAGGATTGAAAGTGTGGATTTGGAAGTTCTGAAGCCCCAGATTCAATTCTGCTGTGTTAGTTTTTAACCTGTGACCTTGGGCAAGCTAAAAGTTTCCAGAAGCTTCAGTTCCTCTTCTATGGAAATAAGATCAAATGAGCATAGTTACAAATTTTCAGAAGCTTTATACCAAACAGGCTGTTATCTTAAAACTACTTTTGAGGAACTATATACAACAAAATCTACAAAAGTCATTTGTTTATAAAGAAGAAGAAATGGCTATAGACAGCAATGATTGTGTGATCAATTCCATCTGCTCTCAAAGGAAGAGTGGATAAAATGTTTGTGAAGATGATCAAGATGGTAAAATAAGCTATAGAAAGTTATTATATAGATATATTATTTTATCATAATTAAATTTTAATCAAACTTAAGACCTTGCAGTCACACACCCAATGTTTGGAGATGTCAACTTTTAATTTTATAAATTATTTGCTCTTTTCATAAAATACTTCTAACTTTTATTCAAAAAATATAATTTTTGCTGGCCACCTGTGTTTCAATGACAGCAGAAGACTATGTGGGTGCTATGATTCTCATAAATTAAATCCAAGTCTGGCTTACTAAAGGAATAGCCCTCTCTCAAACATATCCCAAAACCTTACATATTGTTGCCACCTATCTAGAAACACTTTCTAGACCCCAGAGATAAAAGGCAATGACAGAACAACAGTGAGGGAAGAAAGGAGGTTTTTCTTCATCCAGTAGGGAAGGGAAAACTCAGCAGATGGAGTGAAAGCCGATTGAACTAGGAAAACCAGCCAAGTAGGTGAATCTCAGATCCCTCTCTGCTTAAATATATCATGTTACTTCCATTTCACAGTAACTACAGCTTCTTCCGGGTTGACGCTGGTAAGAATTCCAACCACAGGTTCTGCATCTCTGCTCTGGAATTCTAGGCATATCTAGCCAAAGTTATCTCTAAGAAGGGTTTTGACCCCAGAGAGGGAGACTGAAGACAGGAATCATCTAGAACACCCAGCCATGACTACACACAAATCCTACTAAATGTGACAAGCCTTCCACCTGCCATTTGGGATCTGACATTGATTGTGTGTCAGAAAGAGAACCTTTTGGTCCACTCTACCATTTGTCGTCTGAGTCATCCTGGCTATCAACTTTGAGCTTAACATTTTTTTTTCCTTTTTCTCCAGAAGGCAGACTTCTGCATAAATGGTAACTCTCAAGACAAACTACATAATGGACATAGAAAAAGTCTCATCAAAAATGATCTATGACATTTTAGTCCTATGTTTATGTGTATCCCCTAAGACACCATTTGCTATTAACTTTGTAAATCAAGGGACAGTGAGTATATAAAAAAATTCAGAAAGAAGTATGTTTAACACCTTCAACATGTTATTTGACTCCACTAACCTCTGCATTTGTAAATAATAAAAGCAAGATATACAAGGCATTCTTAAATAACTTTTACTAAAAGGTAAAAATATCGACATGTAAAAGTTTGGCTTGATAATTTTGTGACCTTAATATAAAATAATTTTTGTACTTTATTCCATGTATATGTTGTATTGATTAAAAGCAAAACCTGGAATTCAACCTCCAGACCTAGAATCTTAATTCATTCCATTTTCCAGAATTTTAGATTTTTATTAGTTTCAACTACTAAAAGAAAGATACTGTGCTAAGTACCTTGTCTAGAAAGATGACACTCCTTACAGATAAATAGGCATGTGAATGTGCATAATTCAAAATAAAAAAGATTTAGAAATTAATTATATATATATATGGCTTCTCTGGTGGTCCAGTGGTCAGAATCTGCCTTCCATTGTAGAAAATGTGGGTTCGACTCTTGGTCAAGTAACTAAGATCCCACATGCGTGCCGCGGGGCAACTAAACTTGCATTCAGCAACTAGAGAGCCCACACAGTGCAACTGCTGAGCCTGTGCAGCCAAAAAAAAAAAAAAAAAAGCTGCAATAATAAATATAATATACACTTTCATTGTATAGAAAGGAACATTAGATACAATAGGCCATGCTGCTGCTGCTGCTGCTAAGCCGCTTCAGTCGTGTCCGACTCTGTGCGACCCCATAGACGGCAGCCCACCAGGTTCCGCCGTTCCTGGGATTCTCCAGGCAAGAACACTGGAGTGGGTAGGAGATGCCATTTTGACAAGCTCATTGCTTCCCTAATCATCTCCAGAGGGTTTCTTTGACTTCCCTGTGAAGAAGCAAGTTTGACTGGGATGAAGGGAAGCCAGTCTCATGGCTGCCTGTTAAGGAGGATAGTTAGACTTACTTGCCATGACATCTTAAGGCAATCTGTGGTGTACCATGTTCCTGGACGTAGGAAATCCTTAAGAGTCCTTGAGCATTTTTATGAGACAAAAGAAATATCCTTTGTCTGAGAAGACTTGAATTTAATAAGCAGTCACAAAGCATGGTATAACAAGGGCTGAGTCATGGAATTCCCCTGAGCGTATTCACATATTACAATAAGGAGAGGAAAATTATTTATTAGAGCCCACCTTTTGCATTCTGCTCTATGTTATGCAAATTTTAGCATGCCTAATATCTTACAACATCAGAAAATACAAGAAGATTCCTCTAGCTGTCTCAAAGGAGGAAAGTGAAGTTCTAATACTGATCACTGTCAATCACCTTCAGGGAGAAAAGCCACAACCGGTTATGTCTATGGAGCATGTCCTTTAACCATGGTCTTTCCCACTCCCTTCTCAGATGGTGGAGTGGTGGCACAGGTGCCCCAGTTCTGCTGGGGCCATTCCAATATTGCTTAGAAATGGATCTCATTAACAGAATGTCAAGGAAACCCATGCTTTAAAATGTCTGCACAACATAATAATTTTTTAATCAAAGAATATGTCAAACATACAAATTTAACCCCAGCACAGAACATATTCCATACTCCTAAAACTATTATACATTTATTTTTTTAAAGTTTCATCATTAAATCTTAATCCATTCTTTACCCTACTAAACCAAAACCACAGTCCCCTCAAGAATAAGTCCTTTATTTGACCAGCTTTGTCTAACAGCCCTTAACATCTCCATCATGTAAGCTTCCCTTATGCAAAAAATTCCAAAGAACTTATAAAAATTTATTTAACTTATAAATTTAAAACTGAGCTACTACAGGTCAAAAATATTTTAAAATATTTTTAAAACATAGCAAAAGTAATTAAAACAACAAGCAAAAGGGAAAATAATTTTAAAATAATTTCTATTATTTGCTAGTATTTGATTATCTGCATATTCATTTGAAAATGGCATAAACAGAATTTATATGATAATTTTAATTGGTATTTTAATTTTATATAAGACTATCATTGATTAATGTTGATGACTTTATAGCATTTAAGCTTATTTGAAAGCTTAGTATTTTCCTGATATAGCTATATCATTGCCGGTACTAAATCATAATGATTATAATTAAGATAATACTGTGCCTTTACTTTGAGAATATAGAGAAAAGAGAAATGATTAAGTGGATCCTCATGTATAATTAAGGAATGATAGCCTACTACTCTTCTAAATCATTTTAAGGGAATTAAAAGCAACTTAAAAGGAAAAAAAAAATTAGATGACACGTTTCCTTAAGTAGATATTTACTAAAGTAAGACCCAGACAGGGAGAATGGTAGGGTAGTGGAGATTATCCAATTGGCTAGTAGCATTCTTGATAACAAAGTACATAGAGAAAATGACTTTTCTGGATGTCACCCACCTAACAGTGTATATATTTGACACTCTTCAGTTTTAGTATTTTAAAAATAATAAAATTTCTTTTAAAATTTTTGAGTAATTTATGTATTTCTATGTTGTATTTAATACCTTTTATTTAAATTTCAATGTTATTACATGAGTGAAATGTGCTGATGATAAGAAATAGGCTCCATGAAAGTAGGAATATTTCTGCCTTCTTCAGCAGAGTAGATTCAGTATTTACATAGAGTTTATAGCTCATAACAATACATAGATGATGAAAATTTTTTTTGAATATTAGAGCTTGAGTAATATAAGATTCCCAAAAGTTTTGAAAATTGTTAGATCAACATTCTTGTAAAAATATAGTTTAAAATTTTTTCACTAAATAAATATAATGCATTAAAATATGATTAAATAATGTATCATCATATGCCACTCAGTATGTCCTTGTGGTATATAGCCTATTACTAACAATTAATATCTTAATGATTATGTATTTCTTCCAGCAATGTGTTCTAAATTATATTCTGAATAAAAATTCAACTTCAGAGAACAGTTGTTAGTTAAGTGAATTCTGAAATTCTTAAAGAACTCAATTTGTATTTTCCTTTCTTTTAAGTAAATGCATAGAGATAGGCATTCAAAACCTAATGTAGAAAAAATAATTTTTGACACATAAAATCAGTGAGTGAATTCAAAGCAGTCCACTTCATTCTGCTACAAACTGATGAAAACCAAACTGACGTAAACAGTAATTAAATTTCTGTCAATATTCTGCAAGGCATGTTTACCTTCTGAAGAATGTAGCAGCTGCTTGTAAAATGTGATGGTCTCTTTCTTTCTCTTAAGAAAGGAGCTGAAAAACCTCATGGAAAGTAGAAAATCACATAAGTGGAATAAGATTTTTTTTTTTTAAATATTTGTCTGGATAATGAACTTTAATTTAAAAAGCAAGAAAAATATAATACTGGTTTCTATAAATATATAAATATTATAGAATGTTATTTTCATTATTTGACTGTTTCTTCTTATAAATTTTCAGATGCAGCACAAATCATTCAAATGTTTTAGAATCTGTAAATTCTATGTTTTATCCTATATGGCACAACATGTAATCTCAGCATGCATAATATTCAACATAAAATCTGAAACCATCCCCGATACATCACTGTAGGTAATACTCACAAGTAGTTGAACTGGTTTTCAGATTAAATCTGCTGCGACAGTTTCAGAATAAAGTGTCATATCTGAAATCTTAGCACACCTCTCATTTGAATTGAAACTACTTCAAACTGAGACAATTTTCTCTACTTAAAGCCTTGGAAACCACCACTGAGTGCTTGCTTTTAATGTGTCAATTCGGAGACTTTAAGAATTCTACTTTTTCTAAAGTTCACTCAGGGTTTGACAAATAATTTTAAGATTTCAATTCAGAGGAGGAATGGTGCCAAGAGAGATCTATTTAAGGATGATCACTTTGTTTCCCTATTCGTTACTCTCGTTGAAAAACTTATAAGTTACAAACAAGTATGAGTTTCCCTTGCAGCTCAGTTGGTAAAGAACCTACCTGCAATACAGGAGACCTGGGTTTGACTCCTGGGTTGGGAAGATCCCCTGGTGAAGGAAATGGCAACCCCTTCCAGTATTCTTCCCTGGATAATCCCATGGACAGAGGAGTCTGGTAGGCTGCAGTCCATGGGGTTGCAAGAGTCAGACATGACTTAGCAACTAAACCACCACCATGATTCAGAGGAATTATCAAACTGGATTTGATTAAACCACCTAGTCTGTGGAAAAGCTAAGGATGCCATCAGCAAAAGAAAGTAGCTTAGCGTGGTCCAGCAAGCTGAAGCTTATCATATTTTCCCTTTTTGCAGAAACAACACTAATTTCCAATACCATTTTAAGATGAGGCTAATGAAGTGAGGAAGTACAGGCTCTAAACTTGCTTAAACTATGACAAAGCATATTGATTAAGCTTGCATAAAATTATAGCTTAAGCATATTAAAAAGCAAAGACATCATTTTACCAAAAAAAGATCCATGTAGTCAAAGCTATGCTTTTTTTTTTTTTTTCCCCAGTAGCCATGTAGGGATTGAGACTTGAACCATAAAGAAGGCTGAGCACCAAAGAACTGATGTTTCCAACTTTGGTGCTGGAGAAGACTCTTGAGAGTTCCTGGACTTCAAGGAGATTAAGCCATTCAATCCTAAAGAAATCAACCCTGAATATGCATTGGAAGGACTGATGCTAAAGCTGAAACTTTATAGTCTCCTGATGTGAATAGCCAAGTCATTGGAAAAGACCCTGATGCTGGGGAAAACTGAAGGCCAAAGGAGAAGAGGGCAACAGAGGATAAGATAGTTAGAACATCACTCACTCAGTCGCCATGATTTGAGTAAATTCAGGGTAATAGTGAAGGACAGGGAAGCCTGGTGTGCTGTAGTCCATGGGATGGCAAACAGTGGGATATGACTCAGTGATTGAACAAAAACAACAAACTACTTTAAAATTCAATATCAGGCCTCAACCACTTGACTCTGAGGAGGATTACACATGATGGTTAATCAGAATTTACTTTTTACTTAAAAACCATGAATAACTGATTTCTTGTAAGGCAGAAAACATACCAAACAAATTTAAATAGGATGTTTTGTAAAAATCAGAGATGAAAATTACAAGGATGGAAATAGGCAATTACAATTTTCCATTATAACACAATCATGTCAAAATGATAGCCTTGGTTATTAAAAGGGTGTCACTTCTGTTTAGTACACTTTATTTGAGAAATATATGATATAGAAATATTTCAATAATTGCTAAGTTTTAGATTTCTATCAGTGGGAAATTGGCAAGATAAAAGAAGGATGTGTTGTGTTAGTCACTCAGTCGTGTCCAACTCTTTTTGACACCATGGACAACAGCCCGTCAGTATAATCTGTCCATGGAATTCTCCAGGAAGGAATACTAGAGTGGGTCGCCATTCCCTTTTCCAGGGAACCTTCCTGACCCAGGGCTTGAACCCAGGTCTCCTACATCACAGGCAGATTCTTTACCACTGAGCTACCTAGGAATCCCTAAAGTAAGAATGCCATCACTAAAATAAAGTAGTCCAGCTCTGTCCCACATAGCATAAGGTTCTCATATTTTAAGTTGCTTTTTAAACACGGAGTAGATTTCTTGTTGGAAAAAGTTGATTTCTTAAGTAATCATTGGAATATTTATGTCATAAAGAGAATTGCTTAGTGCATTTGAACCAGACTAATAATAAGAAAGGATATCAATAGTGTATTACCCTCTTAGATAATTAATTTAGTCACTAGTCATCTATAAATTGAGTCAATTTCTCCCACTTTGTAGAAACACTGGAACCAAGAGATAAATAATTTACTGCAATGGATTAAGTTTATTAAACAAATTACCTTTTTTGTAATTTTGGATTTAAAATATGAAGCAATGAAATTCAAACAATTAGAACTCAAATTGTGATTAAAATACAAGACTGTCCAGTTTCACCACTATTATTCAACATAGTTCTGGAAGTCCTGGCTTCAGCAATCAGAGAAGATAAAGAAATAAAAGGAATCCAGATTGGAGAAGAAGAGATAATGTTCTCCCTGTTTGCAGATGACATGATACTGTACATAGAAAACCATAAAGATAGTATCAGAAAATTACTAGAGCTAATAAGGGAATTTAGCAAAGTTGCAGGATACAAAATCAATACACAGAAATCACTTGCATTTCTAGATAGTAACAATGAAAAATCAGAAAGAGAAATTATAGAATCAATCCCATTCACAATTGCAATGAAAAGAATTAAATATCTAGCAATAAACTTACCTAAGGAGACAAAAAAAACTGTACACAGAAAATTACAAGACACTGATGAAAGAAACCAAAGATGATATAAACAGATGGAAAGCTATTCCATGTTCCTGGGTAGGACGAATCAATATTGTGAAAATGACTATACTACGAAATGCAATCTACAGATTCAATGTGATCCTTTTCAAATTACCAATGGCATTTTTCATAAAACTAGAACAAAAATTTTCACAATTCATATGGTAACACAAAAGACCCCGAATAGCCAAAGCAGCCTTGAGAAAGAAGAATGGAGCTGGAGGAATCAACCTTCCTGAATTCAGATTATACTACAAAACTACAGTCATCAAGACAGTATGGTACTGGCACAAAAACAGAAATAGAGACCAATGAAACAAGATAGAAAGCCCAGAAATAAACCCATGCACCTATGAATATCTTATTTTCAGCAAAGGAGGCAAGAATATACAATGCGACAAAGACAGCCTCTTCAATAAATGGTGCTGGGAAAACTGGACAGCTATATGTAAAAGAATGAGATTAGAACACTTCCTAATACCATACACAAAGATTAACTCAACTGGATTAAAGACCTAAATGTAAGACCAGAAACTATAAAATTCTTAAAGGAAAACATAGGTAGAACACTCAACGACATAAATCAAAGCAAGATCCTCTATGACCCACCTCCTGGAGTAATGTAAATTTAAAAAAAAAGTAAACAAGTGGGACTGATTAAACTAAGAAGCTTTTGCACAGCAAAGGAAACTATAAGCAAGATAAAAAGACAACCCTCACAATGGGAGAAAATAATAGCAAATGAAACAACTGACAAAGGATTAATTTCCCAAATATACAAGTGGCTCATACAACTCAATGCCACAAAAACAAATAACCCAATCAAAAAGTGGGAAAAATACCTAAACAGACATTTCTCCAAAGAAGACATACAGTTGGCTAACAAACCCATGAAAAGAGGCTGAACAGTCCTCATTATTAGAGAAATGTAAATCAAAAGTATAATGAGATATCACCTCACACCGGTCAGAATGGTCATCATCAAAGGGTCTAAAAACAGTAAATGCTGGAGAGGGTGTGGAGAAAAAGAAACACTTTCCTACTGTTGGTGGGAATGTAAACTGATATAGATTCTATGAAAAATGGTATGGAGATTCCTTAAAAAAACTAGGAATAAAGACCACCATATGACCCAGCAATTCCACTCCTAGGCATATATCCTGAGGAAACCAAAATTGAAAAAGACACTTGTATGCCATTGTTCACTGCAGCACTATTTACAGTAGCTAGAACATGGATGCAACCTATATGTCCATTGACAGATGAATGGATATTGAAGTTGTAGTATGTGCACACAATTGAATATTACTCAATCATAAAAGGGAACACATTTGAGTCCGTTCTGATGAGGTGGATTAACCTAGAAACTATTATACAGAGAGAAGTGAGTCAGAAAGAGAAAGATATATATCGTATTCTAATTCATATATAAGGAATCTAGAAAAATGGTACTGAAGAATTTATTTACAGGGCAGCAGTAGAGAAACAGACAAAGAAGAACAGACTTATGGACATGGGGAGAGGGGAAGAGAGGGTGAGATGTATGGAAAGAATAACATGGAAATTCGGATTACCTTATGTAAAATAAACAATGGGAATTTTCTGTATGGCTCAGGAAACTCAAACAGGGGCTCTGTAGCAACCTAGAGAGGTGGGGTGGGGAGGGAGATGGGAGGGAGGTTCAGAAGGGAGGAAATATATGTATAAGTATAGCTGATTCATGTTGAGGTTTGGCAGAAAACAACAAAATTCTGTAAAGCAATTATCCTTTAATAAAAAATTAAACAAAAAAAGAAAGATACCCAATATATAGTTTCTAGTTTAGATAGATGTAGTCATTGTGGAAAAGAAAAAAAAAAAAAAAAAGTCCTTTTTCCTACTTCATCTCTATACATCCTGTTATAACCTCTGCTCCTCACTTTGGCTCCAGATCACAGTGGCAAGTTCAACCAAGGCAGTCTGATTAGGACTATATATACACAGAACATAAGTGTACCTTTGTACCACTGTGCCAGGGTTTCAACTTTTAAGCATTTTATGGATAAGTTTAAGAACACCTGATTTTAAAAACTTACTGAGAAATGAAAAAGGCAGAATCAGTGACTCGATATTTTAGTAACATTCATCACCCTATACAGTTACAAACATTTTCTTCCTGTGATGAGAACTTTATTTATAAACTCATGATCTCCTCATATCTCAAAACAATGAAGTCATAATAATATCAAGATTATTAACTCCCCTGGGTATATTCTCTATTCATTAAAAGAAGAGTATTTGAACACGTTCTTCTTTTGGAAGCAAATGTTCCAAGTGACATTCTTTTGCTTTGTACATACTGAGAAAAGAAGATTCTCCATTGCTTTAAAAATTCAATGAAGCCTAAATAATACTAACTTAAGAAATAGACATTACACAGTGAAAATAGCTTTGACCCATACAATATTGTCACATCTTAAGTATCAGGAAGAGATCATTATTCTCAACCTGGTACCAGATATATTGCAAAATGCAGTGTCCAAATAATTTTTTGTATACAGCAATTTTTTCAAACTGTGTGCTTAAGAAAATTAGCTGTTTGAGATGAGAAAAGTTTGACTTGTGAGTTAACTTTTGGCTCACTTAGATTCTAAATCAAAACTGAATGTGGTAAAGGGTGAAAATAATATAACTTCATAAAATTCTCAGAAGCTCAAATGAATGTTTTGAATGTGGGAAGTATCTTGGAAAAAACAAAGCACTGCAAAATAGATTCATTTTGTGATGAAGATCACTGATAAGGATAAGAAAAAAGTGTTTTTTTCATGATTTTTACTATCATAAGACATGGTTAGATTTTAGAAATATAACAGTTACAAGACCATCTGAAAATACCAAGTTGTTTAAGATGAACAGTTCAATACAGCCTTCATGTAATGATTAGGCTCCTAAGAATCAGCAATGTGAATTAAATAAAATTTAGTACAAAATAAAAATAACAAGAAATGAATCAAATAAAGTAAAAAATCTTTCAAGATTTCTTTTTCACATTACAGTAATGTAAGTAAAACTATAGGAACCATATGTATAAATTTACATATAAAATAATAAAATAACACAATAATGCTATATTTAAACTCTGATGGTATTAATAACATAATATTCCAATTTACCTAGACTTATAGAGGCCCTTGGGCTTCCCTGTTGGCTCAGTGGTCAATCCACCTGCCAACGCAGAAGACGCAAGAGATGAGGGTTCAATACTTGGGTTGGGAAGATCTCCTGGAGGTCGAAGTGACAACCCACTCTGGTATTCTTGCCTGGGAAATCCCATGGACAGAGGAGCCTGTGGGCTACAGTTCATGGATCACAGAGTCAGATATTATTAGCAACTGAGCATGAACCCACATGTCTCTTAAAGGTGAATTCATGGAGTTTGTCTCATATTATTTCAAACTGTGATAATTGATTTTAGTTCTGGTCTGCTTCCACTGTATAGTTAGTTTCATATGTAGGAATTAATTTTACCTTAAAAGTATCTTGTTATATATCAACAGCAACTGTTTTAATAAGTCCATTTTAGAGATAATGAGACCAAGGCCATGGGGTTTATAAGAAATAAAGACTAGGATAGAATGTGCATCCTCCTGTTTCAGTATTCTCTCCTATGTGTCAGTGACTAATGAGTTGTCTTCTTTCAACCCTTGGGCTACTAGATGATTAGATAGCATCACCAATTCAATGCACGTGAATTTGAGCAAACTTCAGGAAATAGTGAAGTACAGGAGAGCCTGGCATGCTGCAGTCCATGGGTTCACAAAGAGTGGGACACAATTTAGTGAAAGAACAGAACAGAAACATTTTGGATACAGAGACCCTGAAAAGCATGTTTTGTGTTTCTGTTTACCACTGATTATAGTGTAGATTTGGTTGGAAACTTTGCTTTTAGATAACTGATGTATTTCAGGATGACTAGGAGTCAAAGAATTTAGTGTTTACTGAAATTTAAAATAAATACGTGTTTAATAAGCTTCTATCAGCTCCAGGATTGGAACTGTGAGTAGATTTTGTGTTAAGTATTAATGAAGATTTCTGACAGAGAGCTATCCCCTTGAGTCCTACTTGATTTTCAGCAGAGACGTAAATGATGATATTGTTTATTCATGTTTCATTCATTCTTTATATTTCACTGCATTTAAACATGCAGGGAATCACAGAGTTGACTTGCCCTGATAGGCTTAAACCAATATCCCTATTGCAGATAAGTTAAACATGGATAGGTACACAAATAGGATGCTTTTGGGAAGTTTAGCAATAATTAACAATGGGTTATTTAACTAAATAGCATATAAACAAAGAAAATATGCTAAATATTTCAATGATACATTAGATAACCTGTATATGCATTTATGATACATATATATATATTGCCGGGAGCCAGTATGAGGAACTCCACCCATGGCAAAGGTCATGAGGAAGGAGGCTTGGCATACACAAAGGCGTGATCAAGCCTCAGGAAACCCCCTATTCCTGAGCATCTACCCCCAAAACCAGAGTCTGTTTTATGCTCTCACCTACACCTCTGACTTTACGGGGGGCTCTCCCCCATAACCATTTCTCTCAGAGGAGTTAACTTGCAGCTCCAGTTAATAAAAATTCCTGGACGTGACAAGAGTGTTTCAGCTTACAGACTCTTCTGAAGGTTATCTAGCCTGCCTGTACAGGTTCGTCCGGCCACATGTGATTGTTTACAGCCTCCCGACCGTGAGAGGCACGAGATGTTTTAGACTTACTAAAGGCAAATTCTTTTGGGGAGTTAGAAATTATTAGTATAGTGGGTTGGTTAGGAATTATATTGGTGAAGGGTTTTTCATTTGTTGTGCCAATAATTGCTGCTAATTTCTTGCCCTTGGTGGGACAAGGGTGTCTCAGGTCAAACCTCTCTGCTGGCAAACTAGCTTGTGTGACAGGATTATCCATACTCCTGCCACTATGCACATGATTGTTTACTACCTCTCAACCATAAACAGCACAGAGAATTTTGGAGTATTTTGAGAGTCTTAATTAGCATAGGGCTTTTCTTATTGTTGAGTCAATGATTGCCGCCAGGCCTCCATATCCTTAGGCACCTGGGAATATATTAATCAATGTATCTGGAATATAGAAAGTGAAGTCGCTCAGTCCTGTCAGGCTCTTTGCAACCCCATGGACTGTAGCCTACCAGGCTCCTCTGTCCATGGGATTCTCCAGGCAATAGTCCTGGAGTGGATTGCCATTTCCTTCTCCAGGGGATCTTCCTAACCCAGGGCTTGAACCCGGGTCTCCCACATTGTAGACAGATGCTTTACCATCTGAGCCATAATAGTTTTTAAGGTTAGCAATACTAGACTTTTTGAGTTAATGAATTTTCTCTTTTGTAATAGATCACTGTACTTTTTTAAAAATCACTGTGTCCTTGCTATGTAAAAATGTAACTTTATCACTATCTTAAGACTAAATAGATCTTAAGGGGAACATTGGTGAAAGGATTTTCATTTGTTGGGCTGATGTTTGCTGCTAAATCTCCATATTCCCTGCCCTTATAATGAACATAACTAGCATATAGGAGAAATAAGTATTAACCTTTAAGATTAATCATGTTAACCTTGGGTTAAATAAATTCCTTTCTTGATTTTAACTCACTACACCCTCACCCTATAAGAATGCAACTTTATTTGGAGGGTGGTGCCTGGTTTAAGAAAAAACACCCTTGGAAAAAATAAGTTTTTTGGTTATCAGAAAGAAAGGATCATAAAATGTCAGCAGGCCTCATGGCCAGAAGATGAAATAAAACCCCTAAGACCTTTTTTTAACGTAAAGCACCTGATTTTGATAAAGGTCAGGACTGCTGACCCCTGCGTGACTTTAAAATTGCCATTTGTCTCTATGTGTAACAAAAGGTATATAAGCAAACCTGAAAAATAAAGAAGGGATCAGTTTTGGGAAAGACTGATTCCCCCATGTCTTTTCTTTCTTGCTCCCCATTTTTCTGGCTGAATTAATGTGGGTACTCACCAAGCCTGCTAATTTTGTCTGGGCTTCTAAGATTGGACCAGGGAAGCCTCAGTGCCTCCTCCCCTTTGGGAGAATGGGAAGACGCCTGTGGCCTAAGTAGGTGGTGATTGGTATTTCATGTAAACCAAGTTATTCAGCCTCTTTTTCTCTGCTAATTTTCTAATCCCTCTCTATCTGTAATTAAATAAGTTATTTCCAAGGACGCCGACTCCGTCCCCACCTTCAAATCACCCTGGGTCCACCGGGACTGGACCCCGGCAATATATATATCTGAAATGCAAATATACTCATGTATATTATATAGTATGTTTGAAAATTATAATTTATATAGATAAATATCAGTTGATGTGGCTTGATATAGATTTGTATAACTTTCATAAATTATGCATTATTAAATTCATTATTTTGGAATAAACCCCACATGTTTTCATTTATGCTCAAGTAGAGGAAAAATACAAAACTTAAAAGACATTCATTTCATTTTGTTTGAAATAATATTATCTTATTTAAGAAAGTGTAACAGATAAATGACAAGCCAATTTTCACTGTCTTAACTAATCTAATTAAAAAAGAAAAAAAGGTAACGGAAAACTCAGTCAGTTCAGTTCATTCACTCAGTTGTGTCCAACTCTTTGTGACCCCATAGACTGAAGCACAGCAGGCGTCCCTGTCCATCATCAAATCCCAGAGCTTATGCAAATTCATGTCCATCGAGTCAATGATGCCATCCAACCATCTCATCCTCTGTCATCCCCTTTTTCTCCTGCCTTCAATCTTTCCCAGCATTAGGGTCTTTTTGAATGTGTCAGTTCTTCTCATCAGGTATTGGAACTTCAGCTTCAGCATCAGTCATAACAATGAATATTCAGGACTGATTTCCTTTAGGATGGACTGCTTAGATCTCCTTGCAGTCCAAGCGACTCTCAAGATTCCTCTCTAACAGCACACTTCAAAATCATCAGTTCAGGGCTCAGTTTTCGTTATGGTCCAACTTTCACATTCATACATGACTGCTGGAAAAACCATAGCTTTGACTAGATGGACATTTGTTGGCAAAGTAATGTCTCTGCTTTTTAATATACTGTCTAGGTTTGTCATAGCTTTTTTTTTTTTTTTCCCAAGGAGCAAGGGTCTTTTAGTTTCAAGGCTGCAATCACCATCTGCAGTGATTTTGGAGCCCAAGAAAATAAAGTCTCTCACTGTTTCCACTGTTTCTCCATCTATATGCCATGAAGTGATGGGACCAGATACCATGATCTTAGTTTTCTAAATGTTGAGCTTTAAGGCAGCTTTTCCACTCTCCTCTTTCACTTTCACCAAGAGACTCTTTAGCTCCTCTTCACTTTCTGCCATAAGGTGATATCATCTGCATATCTGAGGTTATTGATATTTCTCCCGGCAAACTTGATTCCAGCTTCTGCTTCATCCAGCCTAGCATTTCACATCATGTACTCTGCATATAAGTTAAATAAGCAGGGTGACAATATACAGCTTTGATGTATTCTTTTCCCAATTTGGAACCAGACTGTTGTTCCATGTCTGGTTTTAACTGTTGCTTCTTGAACAGCATACAGACTTCTCAGAGGCAGGTAAGGCGTTCTGATAGTCCCATTTCTTGAAGAATTTTCCACAGTTATTTGTGATCCACCCAGTCAAAGACTTTGGCATACTCAATAATGCAGAAGCAGATGCTCTTCTGGAATTCTCTTGCTTTTTCTATGATCCAATGAATCCTTGCAATTTGATCTCTCATTCTTCTGCCTTTTCTAAATCCAGCTAACATCTGGAAGTTCATAGTTCATGTACTATTGAAGCATGGCTTGGAGAATTTTGAGCATTATTGTGCTAGCGTGTGAGATGAGTGCATTTATGTATTAGTTTGAACATTCTGTGACATTGCCTTTCTTTGGGATTGGAATCAAAACTGACCTTTTCCAGTCCTGTGGCCATTGCTGAGATTTCCAAATTTGATGGCATATTGAGTGCAGTACGTTATCAGCATCATGTTTTAGGACTTGAAATAGCTCAACTGGAATTCCATCACCTCCACTATCTTTCTTCATAGTGATGTTTCCTAAGGCCCGCTTGATTTTGCATTGCAGGATGGCTGGCCCTAGGTGAGTGATCACAGCATCGTGATTAACTGGGACATGAAGATCTTTTTTGTAGAGTTCCTTTGTGTCTTCTTTCCAACTCTTCTTAATGTGAAAAGAAGAGAGGCGAAAGCAAAGGAGAAAAGGAAAGATATAAGCATCTGAATGCAGAATTCCAAAGAATAGCAAGAAGAGATAAGAAAGCCTTCTTCAGTGATCGATGCAAAGAAACAGAGGAAAACAACAGAATGGGAAAAACTAGAGATCTCTTCAAGAAAATTAGAGATACCAAGGGAACATTTCATGCAAAGATGGGCTCAATAAAGGACAGAAATGGTCTGGACCTAACAGAAGCAGAAGATATTAAGAAGAGGTGGCAAGAATACACAGAAGAACTGTACAGAAAAGATCTTCACAACCCAGATAATCATGATGATGTGATCACTAATCTAGAGCCAGACATCTTGGAATGTGAAGTCAAGTGGGCCTTAGAAAGCATCACTACGAACAAAACTAGTGGAGGTGATGGAATTCCAATTGAGCTGTTTCAAATCCTGAAAGATGATGCTGTGAAAGTGCTGCACTCAATATGCCAGCAAATTTGGAAAACTCAGCAGTGGCCACAGGACTGGAAAAGGTCAGTTTTCATTCCAATTCCAAAGAAAGGCAATGCCAAAGAATACTCAAACTACTGCACA
>SJYX01004805.1:95921-106004 GCA_006410675.1 Oreotragus oreotragus | reverse complement strand
AAAAAAAGAAAAAAAATAAATAAAATAGCTATTTCCTATTTTTATGTGAAATGCTTACATATTTAGGGTTACATTGAGGGTTTATAACAATAATGACAATGCTCCTAATGTCCATTACTTTCAGTTGCCATAGTATTAATCTAATAATCCAGAAGTTTTTAAACTCATAAGACTTGAATTAAGTCCTCAAAACTAATCAACTATATCTTATTTGTACTCACAGCTCATATTAAGGCAGTTTTACTTTAGAGCCATCAGTCTAATTTTTCTTTAATTATACTTTTATTCTCAATTTTTTTACTCTGAAATTTTCTTATAAATATAGAAAATTTGACAAAAAACCAGAAAGAAACTTTAAACATCAGAAATCTAGTGTACTAGATATGAAACACAACTAGTACTGTTTTATTTACTTATTTTTATTCATTTTAATTGGCATATAGTTGCTTTACAGTGTTCTGTTGATTTCTACTGTACAGCAAATTGAATCAGCTGTACATGTACATATATCTCCTATTTTTGGAATTTCCTTCCCATTTAGGTCACCACAGAGCATTGAGTAGAGATCCTTGTGTTCTACAGTAGGTTTACATTAGTTATTTGTTTTATTAATACACACATTGTTATCAATAGTGTGCCTTTGTCAACCCCAGGCTCCCAATTCATTCCACGACTCCCTTCCCTTTTGATATCCAGACACTTATTTCTATGTCTGTGGCTTGCAAATAGTATCATCTATATTTCTGGCTTGCAAATAGTATCATCTATATCATTTTTCTAGATTTCACATGTATGTATTAATTTAAGATATTTGTTTTTCTCTTTCTGACTTACTTCACTCTGTATGAAGGTTTATAGGTATCACCAATTTAACAGCTTATAGCAGCACCTATTCAATCTAGGTTGACTCAATTATGTTCTTTGCTTAGGGCTTCAAAAGTCCAACATGAAAGTGATGACCAGGCTGACATCTTACGTGGAGGATCTGGCAGGGAGAATGTGATTTCAAACTCTGTTGGATTTTTAACTAAATCCAGTTCCTTGTTGTTTGTCTCCCATAGCCTGAGATTCAGAGAAGGCAATGGCAACACACTCCAGTACACTTGCCTGGAAAATCCCTTGGAGCCTGGTGGGCTGCAGTCCATGGGGTCGCTGAGAGTTGAACACGACTCAGTGACTTCACTTTCACTTTTCACTTTCAAGCATTGGAGAAGGAAATGGCAACCCACTCCAGTGTTCTTGCCTGGAGAACCCCAGGGATGAAGGAGCCTGCTGGGCTGCCGTCTATGGTGTTGCACAGAGTGGGACATGACTGAAGCGATGCAGCAGCAGCAGCAGCAGCAGCAGCCTGAGATTCTCATTCTGCTACAGACTGATGGTTGAGAGTCACTGTCTGCTCATAGGACCAGCTCTCAGGTCTTTCCCCTCTTGCTTCTTCCATCTTAAAGACCACAACAGAATATCCTCTCATGCCAACATTTTCTCAACACATCCAGTCTCTTTAATTTCTTCTTCTGCTACCAGACAAAGAAAATTTGCTTTTAAAGAGCTTATGTGATTAGATTAAGGCAATCTGTCCATCTGGTAATTTTTACTTCTGCATTTAAAAATAATTTCCTGCATTTCTCAAGTTTCTATATTCATATTTTCTTATATTAAAAAAACGAATGCTTATTTTGAAATAGAGTTTGATCTTCCTTTGTATACTTTTTAAAAGACTTTTTTGAAGTGAATCATTTTAAAAGTCTTTATTGAATATGTTAAAACATTGCTTCAGTTTTATGTTTTTCTTTTTTTTTGGGGGGGGTGGTTTTGAAACATGTGGAATCATAGCACCCTAAACAGGGACTGAGTTCACACCCCCTGAACTGGAAGAGAGTCTCAATCACTGGACCATCAGGGAAGTCTCTTACCTTGTATACTTTTTTTTTTTTACCTTGTATACTTTTAAATTGGGCATTTAAATGAATAAGTCATATTATTCTTGGGTTGCAAGGCTTCCTTGGTAGATTAGATGGTAGAGAATCTGCCTACAATGTGAGAGACCTGGATTCAATCCCTGGGTTGGGAAGATCCCCTGGAGAAGGGTATGGCAACCCACTCCAGTATTCTTGCCTGGAGAATCCCATGGATAGAGGAGCCTGGTGGGCCAGAGCCCATGGCATTGCAAAGTCAGTTGTGTAACAGGATAAAATTGATAATTTTGTGGAAGCCCAGCTTGTGAACTACCAGTCAGATGGGCGAAAATATTTCATTATCCAGGGCTTGTTGAGAGACAAAAATTTCAGATACTTCATTTCTTTTTTTTTCAATATTTTAAAATATTTAATTATGAAGGAGTTAGAAGTTGTCATACATAAGTACATTTTGTTTAACAAATTTTATACAGCATTTATTATTATTATTATTTGCATTTGATTGTATTTATTTATTTTTTTAGTTGGATTTTATTTATTTATTTATTTTTATTTTTATTTTTAGACACAGATGTGTAGAGCGGACTTTTGGACTCTGAGGGAGAGGGAGAAGGTGGGATGATTTGGGAGAATAGTATTGAAATATGTATACTATCATGTAAGAAACGAATCACCAGTCTATGCTCAATGCAGGATGTTTAGGGCTGGTGTATGGGGATGATCCGGAGGGATGATGTGGGGTGGGAGGTGGTGGTGGGGGGTCATGTTTGGAAGTTCATGTACACCCATGATGGATTCATGTCAATGTATGTCAAAACCAATACAGTACTGCAAAGTAAAATAAAGTAAAAAGATACTTCATTTCTTAACACCCTGTGGGTGGTGGACAGTTACACCTAACTTAGACTCACCTTACCTGATGACCTGCCCTGGAATATTGTATCCAACTACTGAACATTTTAAAATCTAATTATGCAGAGAAGGAAGAGATATTTTACTTTGACAACACAGTGTTAGCAGCAAACCTGTAGTTTCCAGACAATCAGATGCATTATAATAACAACTACCCAATTTTCTCTCCAAATTGTGGCAGTTTTAGAAAAAAATAACGTCAAAGAATTTCCTCAGGGCCACTTCAATGAACAAGGATTTTATTACCATCATTATGACTATATGAACATCAGTTTTCCAAGTATAACACCTAAAAACTCTTGACAATATTTTTTTTTTAGCTGCCTGAAAACACTTCAGAATAACCATAGACATTCTGGTGAAGAGTGGACTTGGAAAACAGAAAAGACAAAATGGTGAAACTTAAAATATGTTAAACTCTGATTATACTAACACCCGTGTTAGCAGATCACTTCCTATAAAGTAATTTCAGATGCTTATTAAAGAAAAGAGTTTATTTAATATCAAAGTTTTATTTAAAAATATGTTAATATATAGTAGAATTATTCAAATGAGCCCTTAAATAATGAATTAAAGGTTTTAATTTCAAAACAAAAGTCACAAGGAATCAGAGTATTTTTTTTTTATTGGAGAATAATAGCTTTGCAATATTCTGCAGGTTTCTACCATACATCAACATGAACTAGCCACAGGTATACATATGTCTCCTCCTCCTTGAACCTCCCTTCCATCTCCCTCTAGGTTGTCACAAAGCACGAGGTTAAGCTCCCTGTGTCAAAAAATGGGCAGAGTATTTCTGCAGCTAGTTCTCATGCTTTGTTCTTTTTTTTTTCTTTTGTCTCTTTTCCCTATTAATGTAAAATTTTACATTTTATTTTTCACTGAACTCTTATCTCCTCAGTTGGAAACCACTCACTCTGTCCTATTGCTTCTACTGCAAGTAAAACTTGGTCTAAAAATGCCCTGGTTATTTGTTGATGTGAAGTAAACTTTACTGAAATATTCTTTTAATATGAAGTAAATGAAATGTGGTAGAAAATACCCTGGATTTAGATGTTCTTTGTCTTCACAAAGTTGTGTAACATTAATTGGGACACCTTAACTCTCAAATTTTACTCAGTCATGAAATAAGTACTAAAATAGCCATACCATAAGCTTACTGTGAGAAATGTTAAATCTGTAATATATGTCAAATAATTCCCTGGTGGTCCAGTGGTTGACTCAGCACTTTCACTGCTGAGATGCAGGTTCAAATATTTTGGTCAACAAAAATATTTTCCCTGCAGCAGACTCTTATTTGCTGTTGTGATATTCAATTTTAAATGACTTTGACTATCTGAGTGGACAGCAGTTGT
This sequence comes from Oreotragus oreotragus, assembly GCA_006410675.1. Lineage (NCBI taxonomy): Eukaryota > Metazoa > Chordata > Mammalia > Artiodactyla > Bovidae > Oreotragus > Oreotragus oreotragus. The sequence goes on along the minus strand of SJYX01004805.1, from coordinate 101,821 downwards.
TTATTTTAAACCTGGATAATGATCCTAAAACTTAAATATTGTACTTTCCTATTTAGGAGTGAATGATGGATGAACCCACCAGTTTATCAGGATTCAATTCAGAGTTCACTTACCTTAGAGTTTTAAAATCATAGTCTTTTCACATGTGAAGGACAGAGAAGCCTGGCATGATGCAGTCCACGAGGCTACAAACAGTCAGACATGACTGAGTGATTGAAAAACAGCAAAGTCTTTTCACCATACTGAACCCCAAATAGGAAATGTTCTTACCTAATTATTTAAACTTCTAAAGAAGTCTCGTGGCAATTTTTAGAATATTTGTAAAAGAACAGACCATCTGAATTACTTATCTCCTGATAGGTCTTTATGAATAGGTTAACCTTAGAAATATTTTAACCTGTCATTGTTTAATATTGAATAACACTAAAAGATGTAGGATGTTGACTGTTTTGGAAGCAGAAGAAAATGGCAGAAGAGTAAGACAAGGGGATAGCCAGCTTCCCCACAAATACGTCAAAAACTCATTAAGATATGGAACAACTCCTACAAAGCAACCTCTTGGTGACAGCAGAAGACCCCAGGCCACCAGGGGAACAGTCTAAGCAACCTGAAAAGAGGTAGGAGAGAGGATGGAGACCTTAAAAGGGGAAAGACAGATAAATTCTGGGCAGGACCTTTTGCCCCAAAGGAGGGAGGGAGTCCTGAAACAGGAGGAATTCCCATGCACAGGGAAGATCCATTGCAGGCGTCCCAAGGAGATGTGGAGTCTCCCAAACCAGGCAGGGACTTACAGGTCCGGGAACAGAGAAAGCTGCACTTCTCAGCCCATTAACAGCTCACAGACTGTGCCCCCAGCTGGACGGTGGGCTCAGGGAACTGACAGTGGGGAGACATACTAACCTCTCTAGCACATACAACCCTTCTGGCACAGAGGGGGGCCCGAGTGTGGCATGGCATACAAGTCCCTGAAAGGCTCACAACCCTTGCGGTGCAAAGGGCAGCCTGGGGTGCAGAGAGAGAGAGGCATACAAACTTGGGCAGTGTGCACAACCCTCGTGGCAGAGGGCAGGCCAGGGGACCCGAAAGAGGAACACATAAATCCAGCAACAAACAAGGCAAGCTGCTGAGACAAAACAAGGACAAACAAACCCCGCAACACGGAGGGCAGACACAGGGAACTGACAAAAGTGAACACAAACCCTGCGAAGCTAAAGGCAGACCAGGGGAGCCAAGACAAGTGCATACAAGCTCCACAATGCAGAAGGTGGGCTTGGAAAGCTGAGACAAGTGAACAAAAACCCCACAAAGAAGAAGCCATGCCTGGGGAGTGGAGACAAGTGCACACAAGCCCCTTGACACAGAGGGTGGGCCTGGAGAACAGAGAAAAGTGTGCACAAGCCCTGAGATATCGAGGGTGAACTCAGGGGGCTGAGGGAAGCCCATACAAGTCTCCACAATACAGAGGGCACGAGAAAAGATCCATACAAGCCTCTCCCTATGAAGCTTTGGTCAGCAGTGCAGGGAGCGACAGGGGAACAGAAGCACCAGCAATGATCCAGGGATAAGTAGGGGTCTGGCAGCAGTGAAGATATGCTGACAGGGAAAGTTCGAAGCAGCTGTAGAAATAGATGTGTCTAACACTGCCAAAGCCAGAAGGACTGCCCAAAGGCGTAAAGAACCCATAGACATCCCAAAACCTACTACTGGATACTGCACTGCCCTCCAGAGACACGAGGTCCAGCTCCATCAACTAAAACACAGGTACAAGCTCCCCCAACCAGGGAAACATCGCAGGACACTAATCCAACCCCATCCACGGGGGCAGATTCCACAACAAAGTAAACCTGTGACCTTGAGAACATTTTTTTCCCCTTTTTATCTTATAAATCACACTGTTTATTTCTCCTACATATTTCCACCTTCATATTAGCCTTTTGTGGTGCTGCTGAGTTTTCCCCTTGTTTTTCTTGTTTAAAAAATAATCATCATTTTTTTCACCCTCTTTTTCTTTTTTTGATGACTTTTTTGATTTCTGTCTTCGATATATTCAACTGCTTTTCCTATAGTTCTTTACCAGGTTTTCTGATAGTTCTTTACATGATGATCCAAAACCTATGAGACTCAGTGAAAGGTGTTCTTAGAGGGAAACTTATAGAGACACAATCATACCTCAAATCAGTTCAGTTCAGTTGCTTGGTCGTGTCAGACTCTTTGCGACCCCATGGACTGCAGCATGCCAGGTTTCCTGTCCATCACCAACACCCGGAGCTTACTGAAACTCATGTCCATAGATTCAGTGATGTCCCCTTCTTCTCCTGTCTTCTATCTTTCCCAGCATCAGAGTATTTTCCAGTGAGTCAGTTCTTCACATCAGGTGGCCAAATTATTGGAGTTTCAGCTTCAGCATCAATCCTTCCAATGANACCAACACCCGGAGCTTACTGAAACTCATGTCCATAGATTCAGTGATGTCCCCTTCTTCTCCTGTCTTCTATCTTTCCCAGCATCAGAGTATTTTCCAGTGAGTCAGTTCTTCACATCAGGTGGCCAAATTATTGGAGTTTCAGCTTCAGCATCAATCCTTCCAATGAATATTCAGGACTCATTTCCTTTAGGATGAAGTGATTGACTCTCCTTGCAGTCCAAAGGACTCTCAAGAGTCTTCTCCAAAATCACAGTTCAAAAGCATCAATTCTGTGTCACTCACATAGTGAGTCCAGCTCTCACATCCATACATGACTACTGGAAAAACTATAGCTTTGGAGAGAACAAGATGGTGGAGGAGTAGGGTTACCTTGATTACATCTCTCTACACAGATACATCAGGAATACACCTTCAGACACAGAAGTGCATGCAGAACACCACCTGAGAGTGGACAGGAGGACCTGACCAGTCAAAAAGAATATATAGAGCTCCACAAAACTTGGAAAGATGAAGGAACTAGGGAGAAAAACTGGAGTATTAATAGGACTGGACCTACCCTTGGCGGGTGGGGAAACTGAAGCAAGGGTCCAATCTCCACAGTAGGGCAATTGTCTGAGTCAGAAGAGAAACATTTAAGGATAAGAGTGAGACAGCTGATCTGTGGCAGCCTAAATGAAATGAGAATCAAAGAGTCCTTGCTGTAGCCATACATACACTGGGCAGGAACACAGGTCTCCTGGAAGAGTGGCTGGGAGCTGGAGTTTAGGGATTGTGCAGCAATCCCAGTCAGGGGGCTGCTGTTGACTGTGGAGAAAAGAATCGAGGGGATGTGAGGGAGGAAATTGTGGTAGGAAATGTCAGTTGAGGAGAGCCAGGAAGCCATGGAAGCAAGGCAATACTGCTGAGTCACGCATAGAGTGTGAAGCCATCACCATAGCCTCTCTCTCTCTCTCTCCACAGGCCAGCATTGGCAGCTGAACAGTAGAGAAGCTGGCCCAGGAAACACCTGATGCACTGAACTTCAGAGTAGGACCCCACCCAGGGAGCCCCTTTAAGTGCCTGATGAGCTGATTTACAGAGTAGGACCCCAGTCAAGGGGGCCCCTCTATGTGCCTGAATGGGTGGAGCTATGGAGAAAGACTGGCCAAAGAGGGCTTCTGGGCACCAGCTACAAGAGGCTTGGAAAAAGACTCTGATAGGGCCATAACTCCTGCCATGGAGGCAGTTTGTGTCCCTGAACACTTGGCACCACCAGGGTCCCTGCAAGCCAAGCAGCTGCACCACTTTCATGCATATCTGTCACTGGAGCAGAGCTGCTACAGGCAAAAAAAAAAAAAAAAAAAGAGGTCTTGTGTTTATGCATGCAGGGTCACTTCGTCCTCTCTGACTGTTTGCAACCCTGTAAGCTGTGGCCTGCCAGGCCTCTGTCAGAGAGGGAATTCTTCAGGCAAGAATACTGCAGTGTGTTGGCAAATACTGGTTACCATACCCTTCTAGAGCACTATATTACCTCCTACCCTAGCCGCCAACCCCCCTGAACACCTGATACTGCCAGAACCACTGTGACCCAAGCAGCTGCACCACTTCCATACCTGGCCCTCACAGGGGCAAACCCAAGCCCTCCAGGGTAGCCTCAGGAGCCAAACCCCAGTGAATGACCCACATGTAGAGGTGGAAATAAAACCACAATTGAAACCCAGGGGTACCGTGGCTAAGGAAGAAGACCCAAAACCTNGCACCACTTCCATACCTGGCCCTCACAGGGGCAAACCCAAGCCCTCCAGGGTAGCCTCAGGAGCCAAACCCCAGTGAATGACCCACATGTAGAGGTGGAAATAAAACCACAATTGAAACCCAGGGGTACCGTGGCTAAGGAAGAAGACCCAAAACCTTCCCACCAGCTGTACCAGCTGCAGATTAAATCCACATGATAAACTAAGATGACCCTGTGTCTATGGAATATATAAAAGGACATTGAGAGCTCCCCCCCACACACACACACACAAAAACATTACCTCTGATAGCGTGGACATTGGAGGCCAGAACACACAGGAGTAGGACCAGATTAAAATCTGAGCAGCTCCCACAGCAGATCCAGAGATCAATATAGTGTTGGAGGGCATCCTAGGGAGGTGAGGTGGACTGTGATTCCCAGCGTGGCAAAGGACTCTGACAGCAGTGACTCAAGAAAAGCATTATTCTAATTTTTTATTTGTTCTGTAGATTCTTTTTTTTTTCTTCCTGTTTTCTTTCCTTTTTCCCCCTGTTGTAGTTGTCAATTTTATCACCACAAAGAATTCCAACTAAGAATTTGAGGGTTTTTTTTTTTTTCCTTTTTCCTCAGTCACATTTTTTGTTGTTGTCATAAACCTCAGCCTCTACGTTGGGCTTTTGCAGCTCTCTGGAGTTCTCCTCTTTTTCTTAAATTCTTTTCTCTTTTTTTAATTTTAATTTTTTAAACCTATTATATTTTTTTCTACATGTATTCCTTTGTTTGCTTTTCCTTTGTCTGGAAAATCCTATGGACAGTGGAACCTGGTAGACTATAGTCCATGGGGTCGCAAAGAGTCAGACATGACTGAGCGATTTCACTTTCACTTGCTTTTCCTACTGTTCTTTTCCCCTTGCAGTTAATCTTTAATGTATATAAATTTTATCTACCTCTATTTAACTTTGCATGTCTTTTCTTTCTCTCCTTTCCTCTCAAAATATTTGTTAGTTTTGTTTTCATTGCTTTATTGCCCAATAGGCACCTTGTTTTAGTTTTATTTCCCAGTTTGTGCTTTAATTAGTTTTGTTTTGGTAAATAAATTTTGGTCTCCTTTGTTCACCTGGTCAAACTATTGTATTTAATTTTGTTTGATTGTTTTCATTTTGCTTATGCGTGTATATGTACATATGTATATTCTGTCACACTTTCTATTGTTGTTATAAACCTCTGCCTCTACATTGGGCTTTTGCAGTTCTGAGGAGTTTTCCTCCCCCCCCCTTTTTTTTTTCTTTTTTATTTATAATTTTAATTTTTACTTTTTTTTAATCCTATTATATTTTTTCTACATTTATCCTTCATTTGCTTTTCCTACTGTTATTTTCCCCTTGCAGTTACTCTTTAGTGTATATAAATCTTCATCTACCTCTATTTAACTTTCCATATCTATTCTATCTTTCTTTTCTTTCTTTCCTTTCCTCTCAACATATTTGGTAGTTTTATTTTCAGTGCTTTATTTCCCCACTTAGCACCTTGCTTTAGTATTGTTTTCCAGTTTGTGCTTATGTTAGTTTTGTTCTTTTTTTAAAAAATTAATTAATTAATTTTTTAGAGTTTCCATTTTACTATATTTGACTTTACAGTACTCTATTGGTTTTGGCATACATTGACATGAATCTGCCACGGGTGTACATGAACTCCCAAACATGAACCCCCCTCCCACCTCCCACCCCCCACCCTCCCTCCCACTCATCCCCATACCCCAAC